>OY755248.1:43333560-43634626 GCA_963576725.1 Azorinus chamasolen
CCTCTAGGAGCTTTCTGCATGACTTTCACCCTGAATTAAGCTGTCATCTGCATAAAAGTATCTAAATTCTTCTCGCTGAAATGGTCACTAATGATATAGACATGCACCTTTTACAATTCAAGAAGTCTTCAAGAACACCAAAACCGGATAGAGATACTGATGTATTTTAACGAATACCTTCGTCTTTTGATTTTGTCTAGTGGTATCCCTTTACCTGATAAAAAAAACGCCGTATGACACTTTTTGCAAATATGTAGACCTAGATCAAACGGCACCTACATGAGTCGCCTGACCAGGGTCTTCTCTAATTATGTATGGAATAATAATATAGATCGAGTTATACAGTTTCTATAATGGTAAAGAAACATGTATTAAAAAAGTTATTAAATATTGGTGTTGTCATTATTTATTATATGAATATTCATGAGGAAAAGGTTTAATGGTCTAGAATTATAAGGGTTAATGGTCTAGAATTATCAGGGGTAATGGTCTAGAATTATTTGGGTTAATGGCATAGAAGTATTAGGGTTAATGGTATAGAATTATTAGAGTTAATGGTATAAAATTAATAGGGTTAATGACATAGAAGTATTAGAGTTAATGGCATAGAATTATTAGGGTTAATGGTATAGAATTATTAGGGTTAATGGCATAGAATTATTATAGTTAATTGCCTATAATTATTAGGGTTAATGGTATAGAATTATTAGGGTTAATGGTATAGAATTATTAGAGTTAATGGCCTAGAATTATTAGAGTTAATGGTCTAGAATTATTAGGGTTAATGGTATAGAATTATTAGGGTTAATGGTATAGAATTATTAGGGTTAACGGTATAGAATTATTAGGGTTAATGGCATAGAATTATTAGGGTTAATGGTATAGAAGTATTAGAGTTAATTGCATAGAATTATTAGAGTTAATGGCACATAATTATTAGGGTTAATGGCATAGAATTGAACTAGCATTACGTAATTATTCCACAATACGCGTTTTAGTTTAGACAACAAATAACCCAGTGTAATCAGGGTTTTTTTTTTATCATATACTTAAATAGCTCTCATTCTAATTTAATTCCAAAACTATATGTTTACACCATTTTATGCTTTATAAAAGAAACCAACAGTGTTGATTATTTGATAAATGAATTTAAAAGGCAGACATTGGAGTTTTTTACTGCTAAATTGCATACTAAATTACATTTACAAAGTACCTTTTATGGAAAATATACAGTAAAACCTCTCTATAACGGCCACTGAATTACATCAAGTATTTTATGTTAAAGGCAGGTGGCTGTTTAAAGCAAGGTGAAAGTAAAACAGAACGCTCCTATAGGAGCGTTCTGTTTTACTTTCAACTTGCTTTAAGCAAGCACATGCCTTAATTCACCAACATATTTTAGTGGCCGTTATAGAGAGGTTTTACTGTATTAGGAAAGTTACTTTGTTACACAGATAATGAAACAGTTTCCGGAAAAATATTCTTGCAATGTTTGACCGAGAAAATTGTTGATATTTATATTGTAAATAATTATAAAGGCTTAAATATTAACATCAAATTTATAATTAACTTTAAAGTGTTACTAGTGATATTTTAGTATGCTTATGTATTTTGTGAATGTAATTTACTACAACAAACTCCGAAGTCTCCTTTAAGTACTACAGTAGAACCGTTCTACGCCGGACGTTAAATTTAGTATAAATATCGGTTTTGGAGACAGGTGGCAGCTTAATGAAGGGTGAAAGTCATTCAGAAAGATCCTCTAGCAGCTTTCTGCATGACTTTCACCATGCACTGAGCTGCCTTCTGCCTAAAAGTATCGACATTTGTTTTCTTCTAGATTTGCGGTTTAGAGAGGGTTTACCGTACTCGCATAAGTGTTCGATCTAATTAAAATTTTAAAATATATGATTAAACATCTTATTAATTTTTTGACATTCGGCCAATAAAGTAAATAAGTCATTTGTTTATTATAAAGAGGTATTGTGTATGCTAAGAGATGCATCGGTCTACAACATTTCACCCTCGACGTATGGATCCTATACTTGTAAATCACTTTAGCGTTTGCAATGCATATAATCCCTTCATTGCCCAATGTATTCAGACATACTATACAAACTAAGGCAAATAGTACAGACCAAGATAAAACAACTCCAAAAGTGTTCCTTTGATCAGGGTCTACACCCATCAAAGTTATCAAAATTGTCCCCGATTGATTTATTCAGCTTTTTAAACTGGTGGATTGTGGAGATTGGATGTCCGAAAACATAGGATAATTAGGATAGAGATGTACATATAAGTTATAACGCATTCTTGCAGTAGACTACAACATACGAGATAAATAGGAAGAGTTGATTTCCCTGTTGGATATATAGTAACACATCAACAATCCATGATAGTCTTCATAGCATGGAAATAATCAGCTTTAACATGTTACCATGCTCTAAGCTATGCTTAACTCTTTCAGTGCAGAAAAAAGAATCACAAATGTCATTTGCAAACAGTGTAGACCTACCAATACGAGAGGGCTCCTAGAGGAGCCCTCTCATCATGGTCTGCACTGTTTGTTATATAATACGTTTTCTTTTAAAAAAAAAAGTCTCTGAATATTCACAGTAATCTTAAAGTGTTTGCATCTTTGAATAGTCATTTTGAAAAGTCAACTTTGAAGAGATTAATGTGTCTCCTTGTATGTCCCCTAGCTCTACCCTGCCATGATCAGAGCAATTTGATTCAGCATATGCACACAGTTTATAACCAATGGGACACCGTGTAACTCGAGATCTCACCAGGCTTCAAGCAGTGTGACACCCAATTAGTTGTTTCTCAACAGCTTGAGCGAATCGAAAGTAAGCAAACATTGTTCCAGATCCATGATAGTCTTCGTAACATGGACATAATCAGCTCTACCATGTTAACATGCTCTAAGCTATGCTTAACTCTTTCAGTGCAGGAAAAAGAATTACAAATGTCATTTGCAAACAGTGTAGACCAAGATGAGAGGGCTCCTAGAGGAGCCCTCTCATCTTGGTCTGCACTGTTTGTTATATAACATTGTTCCAGATTAGACATTAAGCAGATATCATATTTGTACAGCAGAATTATGGTTACTCAGACTTGATTCTTTATTTCCTTAAACGTCACGTGAACAATACACATGCCAGTCTCAAAGTACAAAAGTTTAACATGCGTGACATACAATAACAAATGATATAATCAGAATTTATTGGAAGAATTAAGATGGAGCATTCTACAGACAATGCTTAAGCCTAGTGGGCGAAGAGAAAATGATGGTAGTTAGTATAATAGGGCTCCTCGACACGAAACATATATACCTTATTTACCCTTTGTATTCCAACACCCAATCCCCAGTCTCCACCAGATTGTAATGCGAATAACTTAATGTGGTACCAGTTTTGATAACTTTCAGTTAGACTGCCATAGTAGCAGACTGTGTAGACACTGGTCAAACTGCACCGTCGGGTGGTGTTTGATCTAGGTATGTACTAGTTGTGCTGTTTGATCTGGTTTTGTACTATTTGCCCCCGTTTGTATGCTCGAATTGTTAGGGACATTAATGTATCAAGCTCAGTAATTTTGTTACAGTATAACCTGTCTACAGCGGTGAAGTTATGATTAAATAATGGTGATACAGTAAAACCTAACTGTAACGACCACTAAATTACATCAAGTATTTTATGCTAAAGGCAGGTGGCTGCTTAAAGCAAGGTGGAAGTAAAACAGAACGCTCCTATAGGAACGTACTGTTTTACTTTCACCTTGCTTTAAGCAGCCACCTGCCCTAAATACCAACTAATTAATGTAATAGAGTGGCCGTTATAGAGAGGTTTTACTGTATATAAAAGTACATGGTAACTTTAAGAAGAAAAAGAGTGCAGTGAAATATGTCTTAAGCGATCATTCAAAATAAGTCTAATTCTTGGTCGTTAAGGCAGTTGGCAACTTAATACAGATCAAAAGTAATTCAGAAAGCTCCAGAAGGACCCTTCTACATTATATTCGACCTGTCTTAAGCAGTCACCTACTTTTTAAGACTCATATGTTCAATCAATCAATTGTCGCTTTATAAAGGTTCTTCTTTAATACAGAAAACTTATTTGGGAACCTTTTACACAACGCTAGTCCTGCGTAAAGCTTTGTTATAACCACGCTTCAACCTGCCTTATCTATCCACGAGTTGATTGCCTCTCACTGGCCGTTGTAAAGGGGCTTTACTGTCTTTATAGAATAGGTGATATGACAATGAAACATAGTCATGACGCGGGGTCTGTTGTAAGACAACTAGCATTTTGAAAATGAAAACACGGTTGAAAAAAAATCAGCGACTGTGTTTGAAGAGCAGCGACTGATCTAGGTCAACACTGTGTGTTTAGCACAGCAGCTACAATGTTGTCAAATACGTACACTAATGAACTCCGTGTTTCATAATATTTCGTGACTGACCTGGCTCCATAATATATGTACCGTACAAAACGTTTATGCAAAGCTGCAGCAATGGTGCAAAGTCATTACAGCAATACCTCGCTAATTTAAATAATCAAATCAGCATTTTTATCGGTCTTAACCCTTTACTCCATGAATATTCATGAAAGAAAAGATGACTATAAAACCAGACTTATATTTTTCCATAAGCAAGCAGAGCAGACCCCGATCCGACGGCTCCTATAGGAGCGGTCTGATCTGGATGTACTCTGTTTTGCAAAGACATAGAAAGGCGTATTTATCGAGAAAAGGGTTAAGACAAGCGGCAGTTTAATGCAGAATGAAAGACATCCAGGAAGCTGCCCTTGAAGCATTCTGCATGACGTTAATCCTGTATTGAGCAACCACCTGCCTACATCGTTCTCAATTCTTCTTTTACTTAAAAATCAGATTTCAAAGTTTTATTGTATTCCCAGTTGATGCAATTGTTTTATTTTAGTGTATATTTACTTTTTTTATTTAGCCCTTTCCCTGTTCTATGTTTATTTCAAATTTCAATACCTAATGAATATTCATTAACAAAATAGTTATAAAGAAATAAATTATGCAAGGTGGAACATTGTGGACATTTTAGAAAGCAAAGAAACAGATATATCAAATTATGTTAGCAAACAGAGTAGACCCTGATCAGACGGCTCCTCTATGAGCCGTCTGATTTGGGTCTACTCTGTTTGTAAATGCGTGAAAACACGTTTATATGAGGGAAAGGGTTAAGTTAACAATTTACTCAGAGTGCAGTATCACATGTTTCATCTTGTCTGGCACACCTGACAAAAACTACCAGGGTTTCGTTTGACGAAATGGAGGAATGCTGATTATAGATATCTCATGCGGTTTGTGATTAGTCAAGAATTTATTGATATACATTTCTATGTCATAATAATCCTTATTATTCGGAACGGCACACAGTGCTTAGTTTAACCCTTCCGCCGCCAAATGTATTCCGTCTGCTTAGATTATCGTCTGCTTCAGTTTTAAAATTAGACTATTAAACTATAACAACGTCGTTAAACAGGCTGGATCCTGATGAGACGCAGAGTCTAGGTCCAAACTGTATCCTATGGAACAAATGCTCTATTTGATATTTATCATGTAATGGTTTCAAAAGATGTCTTTTACAGGAGCGTCAAAATGCGTCACAAGGAGGGAATGAGTCAAGTATTTACCTCATATTAACGCCTTAACATGCTAGACGCATGCCAGGCGGTGCCTGCAAGATCTGTCTGATCAAGATATCCTCAATTTGCTTAAGAAGTAATATAGATATGAATCCAATGTTTCTACCATGGTAACATATTATATTATTTATAATGCCATGATAAAGATTCAGCTAATACCCATAGTGATTTTTCTACATATTCTTGAGTAATGGAGTTTTCAACAAGGGGTCACATTTAACCCTTTTCTTTATATAAACATTTTTTCACGCATTTATAAACAGAGTAGACCCAGATCAGACGGCTCCTATAGGAGCCGTCTGATCAGGGTCTGCTCTGTTTGCTAATGGATTTCATAGACCTGTTTCTTTGCTTTTAAAATGGCTACAATGTTCCACCTTCTATATTCCATTATAGCTATTTTGTCCATCAATATTCGATAGATATTGAAATTTGGAATAGACATAGAACAGGACAGGGATTAAATTATGCTGCTCTACAAACATGTGGGGATGTGGAGTGAAGTAATAGTTACGATAAGTGCGGAAATATTTCAGTTCTGGAACATTTCAACGCCTTTGTGGATATATTAATATACAGATAACCTTGCCAATGCTTTGTATCACTTTTGTATCACACTTTGTCTCATGCTTTATAACTAAACAAAGCATGTGCTGACTGATTGGACACTGAGTACGGAAGACCATCTTTCAAGTACACGGATAATAAGTCACTACACATGAATGCTGTTTCAAGTGCACGGATAATAAGTCACTACACATGAATGCTGATACTTTAACACTTTGCATGATAGAGAAACCTTTGAAGCCATTGCAAACAGAGAAGACCCCGGCCACTCGAACAGTTCCTGTAAAAATCTAGCCAGCGTCTGCTTTGTTTGCTTATGAAATTTTATAGATCTGATTCTACAGTTTCTACCAAACACAAAATAGCATGTGTTCATGATTTCTTTCTTACATGAATATGTATAAGATAAAGGATTAACCCTTTCACCGCCGCAGTCGTATAAATGCACCACGACAAATAGCGCAGTCCCAGATCAGACGCCGTCTGATCAGGGACTTCACTATTTGTCTCAATCTCTATTTCTATATATGTGCTTTATTCCTTTGAAATTTGTATTTATTTACCTCATTTCCTTATTGTACTGAATGATTAACAAACTTGGATCACAGACGACAATTAGAAATTTGGCGCCGAAAGGGTTAATGCAGAACGAAAATTGCCAATAATATTTCATTTGGAATCTTTCTACATTTCGTTTGTTAAATTAACAACCGTAATACTTTAAAATATTAGTCTCGCTTTTAACTATTTCGCTTTTAATGTCGTATCTGTAATAACTATACAAACATGTTTGATCCTGTTTGGATGTCGAGTGATTCGGCATCTCATCAAGCTCTAAACGATTTGTTACTGTTGTAGTGTTTTTCGAAGAAAAGGGGGAATATTTAAACAAACGAAAACTGTAGCAAACGACAAATATTACAGACGACAATATTTGGCAGCGTAAGAGTTAAAATGTTTTGCACGTTAGTGACCGAATCATGATATCTTTTAATACAGCTTGATCCGATCTGTTTAACCTTGTGACTGTATTCTGGGAAAAACGGAAGAATTAGTAGTGAGAATCATAGCAAAAGACGTTGTGCAGACTACAATTGCACAGCATACACAGATTTCAGGCCACAGGCATTTGATACGTTATGTGTGTCAACCTGGTATCTGTTATATTTAATATACTATATAATATAAACATGGAGATGGCACATATTCTCCTATGTTTGCTTATGGAATAAAATAGATCTGATTCTACAGTTTCCAAGGCCCAAGCTTCCTATGTTCACAAAGCAGTATGAAAAGTCCTCTACGAGATCGCTGTTATGGGTGTATAAGGGGAAGGAGTATTACGACGCTAAAACGGCGTCAGTAATCATTGTCTACGAACTTTTTGAACATATCTCGTAATATTCATAATTTCTTAATGAATATTCATGAAGTAAACGGTTAGGAGTTAAAAGTCTGATCTAAATGACTTGAAGACGATGAGAGCAAAGTAGGGACTCATTACTACGTCAAAACTTATACTTGCTTTTCTTAACCAGTTTAAATACGCATTTTTATTGGAAAGGTTTTCGCATGGTTGTATGAAATAAACTCAAAATTTATAAACTTGCAAGGAGTCTAGATTAGTGATCATGTAAACATGTTGCACGCTAGCGGCGCAACCTTGGTTGCCTATGCAAACCGTTTGGGTCCTAATGAGATGCCGCACCATGTGGTGTTTTATCAGGATCCAATCTGTCTGACCCTTTGACCATATGTTTTGCAAATAAATGGGGGAAGGGATTATTTGAAGAACTGAAGCAGACGGCAATTGTTGCAGACGAAGTTTACTTATATACGTATTTGATACCACGTGCTCTCTTAACCCGTTACCTAATAGAGAAACCTTTTGACGCGTTTGTAACAGAGTAAAAGTTGAAAACAGGGAGCGCTACACACAAAAGGGTACGGCACCAAAACAGAACCTAGATTAGACAGTTCCTGTAGGGGCCGCCAGATCAAGGACTGCTATGTGTGCTAATATCTGTTTCTACTGTTTCTGCTATGGTAAAAAGTTCGTGTGTTTATATGCCATTATAAAATTTAATCTAATATAACAATACTGATGCCATTATTTATTTCATGGAAATTTCGTCAGGGTTATGAATTAAGCTACGTATGTCGTAACTACATGTATAAGGAATTGTAACGTATGCAATATAACTAATAAGGTAAGTAAATTGAATGAATTAATTTAACAAAATTAGTATCCAGGTATGCAGGTATCTCAGAGGATCGTAGACACATAAATATAATGCCAAAATAACTTATTTGATATATTATGCTGTCTTAACCCTTTACCTCTGATATACGCATTTTCATGCCATTTCAAACCTAGTGGACCCTCAGATCTGACGGCCCCTATAGGAACCATCTGATCAGAACATGCTCTGTTCGTTTTGTTAAATAACATATAACTCATTCTACAGGTTTTGCAACCATGATCTAAATTTGACAATATCCGGGCATGCAGGTATCTTCAGCAGTAGATCGCAGACACATTAATATTATGCCAATGTAATTTGAATTATTTTATATCATAGTTATGCTCTTTTAACACTTTACCACATCAATATGTTTGACACCTCCAATCTTTTGTTAAAAAGAAATATATAGTAAACCCCATCTAAGCCGGAATTCTAGTAGAAAAGAATTTACATACTTTTAGACACGTGGCTGCTTAATGCAGGGTGAAAGTGATGCAGAAAGCTCCTAGAGGAGCTTTCTGCATGACTTTCACCCTGCATTAAGCTGTCACTTGTCTCCAAGACCAATAGTTATACAGAATGGTTTAGATGGGCTCTACCGTACATGCCTACTAAACCTAATTTAGAATTAAGGATAACTAACTCAGCAAGGCAAACGTTAACAAGATTTGTCAAAATTAATATATGTTTTATGTTTTATTTGTGTGCGACAAAGATACAATTGCCTTGTATACCTTTACCTCATGAATATTTATGAATGACATCATGAATGTTTATTTGCTATATTTTTATGATGACATATGAACACAGCAATTTAGGCAATGGCAGAAACTATAGAAACAGAACTATAAAAGTGTATAGCAAATAGAGATGACCCTGACCAGACGACTGTTACAGAAACCGTCTTATGTGGGTCTACTCTGCAAAGATGTGAATAAGTGTCTCTATCAGATAAACAGTTATTCCTAGCAATCGTACAGGAAACTAGACATAAACCAGAGCAACAGATAATGGTGTGTACTCAAATACTAAAATCGTCCTTTCTCCACCAATCCCTATGTTGTGACCATTCTTTAGAATCGTCTCGTAGAGGCGGTACTGAAGAGCAGTCACACCATGGGGTTTGGTGGAGAAATAAAGAAGTTATTTTCAAAACTATTTTATTTTACGCATCTTATTTGGACCTCTGATAAACAGAATGTCATTTAGTTTATCAACGTTTCAGCAAAGACTCCTTTCCCTTTGTTATCTCACTCTCTCACAATATTGCCTTGTCAACTCCCTTTCGTATCAATGACAGATATGTAATTAAATTGTTGCAAAATGGTTTTTAATGTCGCTATTCTAGTATGTGCACGTGTCAATGATTGTATCAGTACAGTGTCATATTGATATTGAAAGTGGATTTATTTACGCGTGCTTGATATCTATTTCTATCAGCTTCAAAAATTGAAATTTCTTTTCTGAAAGGAAATCTTTATTTCCATAATTTCTTATTCAATGTATGTATTAAGATGATCGTAAATAGTGAAAGGACAAATATTTGTAAAAATCATACACTCTATTTCGAGGGCTTGGTGCAAAACTATTCTAACTCCTTCACAAAGTGAAGGAGTTAGAATAGTTTTGCACCAAGTATTCGGGCACTAATTGTCCATCCCCTCCCCACCTCACAGCCTGTTTGAAAAGCTGAATAATTGAAAGTTGGTACACGTTTGATAATTTTAATTAGACTAACATAGCAGCAATTAGTGTAAAGTATTGTTGTACGACTCCTCCGTGAGCCGTTTCATCTGTCTCTGTGCGATTTTTCCGAATACATGTACTTAGGTAATGTGCGCATTGATTTCTCTTCCCGTATCAGTCATGGTAATTTCTTGAATGTCTTCTATCAATGTATAGCATGACGGCCTTGTCAAACCAGCCCTACCTAGGGATACATTTCACTAGTGCAATTCGAACCATTTCATGATTAAACTGATCACCATTACATCGTATTTTGTTGTCGTTCATCCTACTACCATCCTCTATTTACATTAAGTTGTTTATTTTGTTTAGGACGTTTGTTATCATTATTTGTCACTATCTCATTACCTCATAGACTATTTTTAGATACAACCTCTTTGAATAAATCTACCAAAAAGGAGCATTAACTAGAGAAAAGGAACATTTTTAGAATTTTGTAATTTGAAACAATTGTGATAAATAGAGCATTTGCTCCTATTTATCACAATGGTTTCACAAAGTAACCTTTACAGAGTCGTCAAAAGTCGTCAATATGAGGGAATGGACTATAGGTGAATCCATGAAAACCTTTAACAAACAGATTTGATCCAGATGAGATGCCTGGTAACTCAGCAGGACCCAGACAGTTTGACACAATTAAAGAAAGTTTCCATTTTTTAAACCTGAAGTAGTAACCATTTCATTCATATAAACGCATTTTTATGCATTTGCAAACAGAGTAGACCCAGATCAGACTGCTCCTATAGGAGCCGTCTGATCAGGGTCTGCTCTGTTTGCTTAATGGAATATGACAGATCTGTTTCTTTAGTTTCTAGAATGGATACAATGTTCCACCTTCCATATTTCATTGTTACTATTTTGTCCATGAATATGCAGTAGGTATTGGAATTTGGAATATACATAAAACAGGAACGATCATTGACAGAGGTCTAATTCTGGGTAATTGAGACAGGTCGTACATTGTACCTTAATACGTTGATATTGATCTTCAGGGCAGGTTGACTTTGGTATTGAAGTTCAGGACAGGTTGACTTTGGTATTGATCTTCAGGGCAGGTTGACTTTGGTATTGAACTGCATATCATGTTGACTTTGGTATTGACATGCAGGACATATGCAGGAATTTCATATTGAAATTGGCATAGCTCAAACTGAAATTAAGACATTTACAAACGAGTCTATTGTACAAGGTAAGGACCGAATCTAACGCTGGTAAAATTTGTGGCCCAACCCTTTTGCTTATTTTTTCATTAAGTAAAACTAATCACATTCCTGTAAAATTTAGGGTGAAATCTAACTTACGGAAAATTGAAAAAAATATTGGAAAAAAGTAATGATGACCACATCTAAGCAACTAGTATTATTTGTCTCCATTGCACGTAAAATAAAGTTCTTGTAAAACATGGCTATTTGCACTTGATTTTTTTCTCATTTTCCGAAATGACAGGAAAAGAGACATACAATGTATGATCCACGCAAATGCTTGGGGTTAGAAATCCTTTATTAGATTTATATTCCCGTGTAGCTACACACAGTTTCGTACCTACATTCGAAACGGCTTGTCTCTTAGTTGGTGTCGCTGATCTAGATACACAGTTAATCCTGCCTATAGTGACAATCTTACGAATATATATGGATGTCTATTGGAGCAAGTGTTTGCTAAATGCAGGACAGAAGTAATGCAGAAAACTCCCAGGGGAGCTTTCTGAATAACTTTCATCCTGCAATAAGCTACAATCTGTCTCATTAGGCTTATTTTGGACGGTCGCTGTAGATACGTTTTGCTGTAATCTGTTTTATGAACACATTTTCCGTTGCCATGTGTAAAGTAATTGGCAAATGTTATTGCTTTGGCATTGCATAGTTTATGACTGAGGTAACGACAATTTATCTTTTCTTGTAATTATAGTTTCACTTCATACAATTCTTAACCGATTCCCTCATATTGACTTTTGACGACTCTGTAAAAGTCACTTTGAGAAACCATTGTGATAAAATTTTAAAATTTTCCTTTTCTCTAGTTAAGGCTCCTTTTCGGCAGATTTATTCAAAGTGGTTGGATCTAAACATAGCCTTTGAGGGAGTTGGTTAAGTGCTATACGGTCACGTTTTCAAGAAAGATCGTACCAAACATATTAATAATTTACGACTGTCATTATTTTTCACAAACCCAAAAGTATTGCCTATTCTAGCATGCGACAATTTAGTTTTACTTCTAAGACAGAAATTATATTACGTTGTAACATACGATAATTTGTATCGTTTCTGTTGGGTAATTTCTTGTGAAATGAGTCCCATGTCTCTAACTCTCTACCACATAGTACACCAAAATAATATATTAATTTACAATAACAGTATTACCCTTCTAAACCGGAATTCTAGTAGAGAAGAATTTAGATACTTTTAGGCAGGTTGTTGCTTAACCCTTCGCTTGCTATTCACGTCAATATACCTACCTGTAAATAGTGAAGACCCAGATGAGACAGCTCCTGTAGGAGCTGTCTCATCAGGGTCTGCACTATTTACAAGTTGATTGTGCAACCAGTGCACTCCACAGTAGTGATTGCACAGCGAAATACTTGTACACAGTGAAGATATATGTAATTATACAACAGGGCATGGGTAAAGAAGGAGAAATGTATTTTAAAATTCAGCAAGAGAAGGGTTAATGCAGGATGAAAGTCATGCAGAAATTTCCTAGAGGAGCTTTCTGCATGACTTTCACCGTGCATTATGCGGTCACCTGTCTTCAAGACCGATATTTAAACTAAATTAAACGTCCGGTATATAGAGGTCTTACTGAACTCGACGCTTATATGGGTGGATATAATTCACTTCTCGATAAATTGTGAAAACCACTAACTAATGTGGTGAATACTACTCACTAGAAATATGAGTACTATGCACCGATATGTGAAAACTATTCTCACTAACATGGTGAATACTACTCACTAGAAAGAAGAGTACTATGCATCGATATGTGAAAACCACTCACTAATGTGGTATATACTACGCACTAGAAAGAAGAGTACTATGCATCGATATGTGAAAACCACTCACTAATGTGGTGAATACTACTCACTAGAAAGATGAATACTCTCCACCGATATGTGAAAACCACTCACTAATGTGGTGAATACTACTCACTAGAAAGATGAATACTCTCCACCGATATGTGAAAACCACTCACTAATGTGGTGACTCACTAGAAAGATGAATACTCTCCACCGATATGTGAAAACCACTCACCAATGTGGTGAATACTACTCACTAGAAAGATGAATACTCTCCACCGATATGTGAAAACCACTCACCAATGTGGTGAATATTACTCACTAGAAAGATGAATACTCTCCACCGATATGTGAAAACCACTCACCAATGTGGTGAATACTACTCACTAGAAAGATGAATACTCTCCACCGATATGTGAAAACTACCCACTGAACGAAGAAATGATAATTGCTGCTTGTTGGAGATAGATCGATTCGATAGGATATTATTGTTTGGGTGGAATAATGAGTTCTTAAAAACTATCAGGTTGTCATTTTACCTAGCTTGATATTGTCGACGTTCTCAGCCAAGTGGGGTTCCGTTTCTGCATCAGCATCAGGCCACACAATGCTACACTGAGGTAAACTTTACTCACCACGTGTAATATGAATGTGGTACAATGGTCAGCTTCCCCACCGGTTCATGATTCCAATCGAGTATTTCTTGGACTGGATGAGGGCAAGGATATACCATGTCATGCCAGTTATAAACAAAGTAAAGAATTTCAAACACATAAACATTAAACTGAAATAAAACACTTAAGCACTGCATGAATCTGTGATTTTTAATTTCGACCCAAAGACGTTTACATGGAATAAACCAGCGTCCTGTGCCTTTGATTATACCAAAACTTAGAGTAACATGTCGATAGATAAAATTGTCCTAAATGTTGGTACCAAATGTGTACGTTTTTACACAAGAGTTGTCTGATCAAACCATTACACCAAAAGTGAACAGTGATGTTTTTGCTACAGTACAGTTCGTTACTATCAGGAGCAAATCAAATATTAAAATCGGTGATAATGATGATGATGATGATGATGATGATTATTATGATGATGATACTCTTTAACATTATCACTGAAGAGTTGTAGCCTATTTCGACCTTTTCGATAATCCAAAGTTGAAAGTTTGTCGAACAGCGAAATATTTATTAAACACATGATGAACTGCGAAATCGTTTAGAACTGCTGATACAGTAGAACCCCTCTAATGCGACCACTTAAAGAATAACCATAGCTGCCTTTATAAGCAGGTGGTTGCTTAATGCAGGACAAAACTCCTAGAGGAGCTTTCTGCATTATTTTGCCCTGAATTAAACTACCACTTGCATCTAGCACCCAGAATGATTCCTCTTTTAGGTGGTCGCATTATGGGGGGGGGGGGGGGGGTACGGTACCAAGTTTGATTTGACAGCTATTATAGTGCCTTGAATGTCTTTACTAGCATGCTGAGCTTGCTTTGAAAGAAACTGTAGGTCTAGCAGCGAGTTTTTTGTTTTTATATAAGAATGGAAATGATCGGGAAACAAACATTTTTATCAAGGATTATAAAGCATGTATATAATGAACAAGTATGATTTGGATATTCAGAACAATAAAAAAATATTTTGTTATTTGAATGAATACAACAAAATTTATTAAACCTTCAAGCTGCTATGTGCATCTTAGCTTGTATTTGCAAACAGTTTGGATCCAGATGAGACGCCGAGTAACGCGGTGTCTCATCAGGATCCAAGCTGTTTGACACTCGGTCAATAGTTGCTCAAAGGATTGAACGAATCGAAAGTCAGTAAAAATGTTAGCAACCAGAAATTGAGCAGACATTATATTTGCAGCACGGGAAGGTTTTAACTCGCCTATACCAATGATTCAAGATGGCACTGGTTTATTTTCCTGCATCTTTTGTTTTGACCATATTTTTTATTCGAGTGACGAACTGTGAATGTCGTTTTGCTTTTGGATAACGACCTGCAAAGGGGTGTAAGATACCCTATATAAACTTTGTGCAGACAACGAGTCCACTGAATACGGTGTTCATCTTTAGAGTTTGTTGTTTTCGATATCTTCTTGTTCAGTTTATAAACTGCGAAGCAATTCGTTATATATAACGAACAGTGAACTGACTTAACATTAACAGATAAATCAGATATATCTATGGCATGCAAGGGCGGGGCGCCTTTTTTCTTTTAAACAATGATTATTGAAATGTCTTATATTTCAGTACACCCTGTGGTGTACCTATCAAGCAGGTCAGGGCTGGAACTTGTCTAAGCTTCTTAGAAAGTGCTGGGATATACCATAGAACATCTCTACACCGACCATTGGCTGTGCAATCACTGCTGTGGAGTGCACTGGTTGCACAATCAACTTGTAAATAGTGCAGACCTTGATGAGACAGCTCCTGTAGGAGCTGTCTCATCTGGGTCTTTACTATTTACAGGTAGGTAAATTGACGTGAATAGCAAGCGAAGGGTTAGAAAGTGCTGGGATACACTGTAGAACTTCACTTCACCGACCATTCAGTATGTAAGGCTGTGTTTCCTTGAAAATACCGCTTAGCCCTTTACGCCATGAATATTTATGAAAGAAATAATGATAGCATGAATATTAATTATCTGAGTTCTTATAATGAAATCAGGATTGTTTTGCCAAGACAGAGACTACAGATCTATATTATTCCACTGGCAAACAGAACAGCCCCAGATCAGTCGGCTCCTGCAGGATTTTTTGTCTGATATGGGTATTCTCTGTTTGCAATAGCGTGGAAAGCGTATTTATTGAGTATTTGTGGACGGTAATGCAGAAAATACCATAAGAGTGTTCTGTTCTGTATTAAGCTACTACCTATTATTCACCTCGGTGGCCGGTTGGTCGGTCGGTCGGTCGGAGAGATCGGTCGGTCGGGCGGTCCTTCCGCCCGCATTTAAACATTGGTAGTTGATGTCGCAATCTCCTTCTTCAATTTAAAAGTTATTGAAATCATACTTACCATCCATAATAACCATGAATAGGAACTAGGAACAGACATAATTATCATGTGTTTACCACCATTTCATAATTATCTCCCCTTGAATCTTGATTATTTTTTGTCATTTCGGCATGACACAAGGTTAGTTGGTGTTGCATTATTGATATCAGCCCATGGATCAAAGCTGCCGTGCGGGGGTATTCACCACCGTTAGTGATAGTTCTAGTTGCACACATTTTTACATGAACGTTTGACAATGCCAGAGACGGTGGAACCCTACATATATTAGTTCATAAGCAAACAGAGCAGACCCGGGTCATACTGTTCTTACAGGAGTTATCTGGTCTGGGTCTGCTCTGTTTGCAAAGACGTAGAAATGCGTATTTATGGAGTAAATGGATAATTAACCAATTCCCTCATATGGACGCCTTTCGACGCCTGTGTAAAACAATTTTTTGAAACCTATGGAGCAAATGCTCTATTTATCACAGTGGTTTCAAAACTGCATATTTCTAAAGTTTTCGTTTTCTCTAGCAACTATTCCCTTTCGGTAAATTTATTCAGAGGTTGGATCGAAAATAGCCTATGAGAGAATGAGTTACACTTTTTTGAGCGGCCGTTATAGAGAGGTTTTACTACGTTAACCCTTCGCTTGCTATTCACGTCAATATACCTACCTGTAAACAGTGAAGACCCAGATGAGACAGCTCCTGCAGGAGCTGTCTCATCAGGGTCTGCACTGTTTACAAGTTGATTGTGCAACCAGTGCACTCCACAGCAGTGATTGCACAGCGACATACTTATACACAGTGAAGATAAATGTAATTATACAACAGGGCATGGGTAAAGAAGGAGAAATGTATTTTAAAATTCAGCAAGAGAAGGGTTAGTGTTATAATGTCATTATTTACTGATCTTTTCTTACCTATCATTTAACTGATCTTTCGACACATTTTTATCGGCTGACGTTCGGCTACAAAAGTTTATGATTCCGTCTGCCTGAATAAAGTTTATGGTTTTGTCTGGTCAGATACCTAAACAAGATTAATATTGTAGAATATTATGATAGCTGATGTGTTATTTTCTTATTGAACACATTTTCACCTGCTGTATTTTTAGCAAATTATGTACAGTAAAACCCATGTAAACCGGAATTTTAATAAAGAACAATTTAGGTATTTAGGCAGATGGCTTCATAATGCAGAAAGAATTTCATGCAGAAAGATCCCAAAGGAGCTTTCTTCGTGACTTTCAACTTGCAATCTGTCATCTGTCCGGAAGGCCGTCACTGGTGCTAATATTTACGTTCGGTTTAGAGGAGGTTTACTGTATTCTGATTTTCATTGAATACTAATTTCATTTTAGGAGTACTCAAGTGCTGTGATACTTGTTGCAGCCCTATTAAACATACTATTAATTTGTATTTAGTATTGCGTGTGTTCGTGCTGTCCGTGCGCGTGTGTTTGCGTGCGAGCGCTAGTGTACTTTATCTCGCATGCTAACCGCTGCTATGAAGATATTTGTAAGAGTATCGAAGGAGGGCCTCTAACGACATTATGAACTCTATAATGGGTTACCTTGTGAGAAACTTCAGGATCGGGTCTTTATTTTTTTCTGAAGCAAAAAGAGCAGACCCTGATCAGACGGCTCCTATAGGAGCCGTCTGATCTGGGTCTACTCTGTTTGAATAGGTGCCAAAAGTCGTTTCAACAAGGGATATGGCTGAGACAACTTTCATCTTAACATGTAGTAAATTGTTTTATATCGTTCCGTATAGTGCAAAACTTGATTGAATAATTGAACATTGACATTATTTCTGATCTGAGTCTACACGGTTCGCATTGAGCCTACACGGTTCGCAATGTAATAAGACCATTCAGGGAGGTTCAAATATACTACAGCTTTTTTCCGAGACTTGGGCCTTGACTATTTTGAATGAAGGAAACAAGTGCACTGCCATTTGCAGACAGTGTAGACCCAGATCAGATGACTCCTAGAGGAGCTCTCTGATCAGAATGAGCCCTGTTTTTTATTTCAAAATCTTCTCGCAATTTTCCCTTTCATACTGTATGGACTCTACCAATACACAATGATGAACTATTCCACTATGAACTTTCAGCATTGAAAAGGTTAATACAGTAAAACCCCTCTAATGTAACCACACAAAAGGGGCGTAATTCACAGGGGCAAAGGCAGGTGGTAGCTTAATACATGATGAAAGTTATGCAGAAAGCTCCTAAAGGAGATTTCTGCATAACTTTCGTCCTGCATTAAGCAACCACCTGCTTATGAAAGACAGCAATGTTTGTTCATTAAGTTGTCGCATTAGAGGGGGTTTACTGTATCTTCTAGAATGGTGAGAAGGAATTACTAAGTTACCTAACATCCGTTAAAATATCATTCGAAAAAGTTTTATCTGTAACCAGACTGTAGATCTTCGCATTTTACAATTAGTCTGCCGATGAAAGAAAGAGTTGCCAGCTTAATATGTTAGCCATTTCCCTGTTCTATGTTTATTTCAAATGTCAATGCCTACTGAATATTCATGGACAAAATAGTTATAATGGTGGAAAGGTGGAATGCTGTAGCCATTTTAGTAACTAAAGAAACAGATCTGTCAAATTCCGTAAGCAAACAGAGCAGACCCTGATCAGACGCCTGCTACAGGAGCCGTCTGATCTGGGTCTACTCTGTTTACAAATACGTGAAAAGGCGTTTAAATGAAGGAAGAGTTAACTCTTGCAATTTTTATTACCTTTTAAATTGTTCAAACTTTGGGGAAATTATTCGCCACATGTCTAATTGCTTATCAAGGTTTGGAAGCCGAGTTACAAGCTTCTCAGCTGGAGTCAATCTGTTCGAAAATGAGGGTATCACCATTAAACAAATAGTGTGATCAGATAAAAATGGAACGTCCTATCTGTCTTATATCAATAGATATTTCTAAACCATGTCGAAAGAAATGTTGATTTATGAACCATTTCCCAAATATAAACGCATTTCACACATTTGCAAAACAAAGTAGACCCAGATCAGATCACCCATATGATCTGGGTCTGCTCTGTTTGCCTTTGAAATTACAATAGATCTGACACTACAGTTTCTGCCAAAACCTAAAGAACCATGTACCGTATAACCTAATAAATATCCATTAATATGCAACAGGGAAATGGTCGATGTATGTATTGGGGGAGGGGGGGGGGGGGGGGGCTCGGTCGTCAATTGACCTTTTGATCTTCAAGTGGTCCAACCCAGATGTCCTGTGCAGGTAACAATGCATTTTTTTCCTCTGGAATTTCCTCCACCTGTCAATAGCTGGACGTCGCGATATGACTGAAATACTGTTAACGCCACGTACTCGTAAAACCCTGATACAAACAAAAACTATATTGCAACTATATTTTAGTCGGCATTTCTATAAAATGGCATCGTACTGAAATGTTGAGGCAGAAACTATCCTACCACCAAAAGGGCTACATGTATATTGCGTCTTTTTTTTTTCTTTTTTTTTTTTTGGGGGGGGGGGGGGGTAGCTGCTTTAAATGTTCAAATCAGGTATACATGTAGAAGGAATACTTTTAGCCCTTTATCCCGCTGTATAAAATGTCTGAGGGTTAAGAGCAATCAGAGATGTATATATAAATTAAAGTTTCTTGATTGTGATAGCTTCTAAGATGTTTAATGTGGCACTGGTTTGAGGCAATGGGAGATAAACTCGCTGATCCTATTTTCTCCATTTGTTGAGGACATTGAATTATTTCTACAGCAAAGTATTAACCCGTAACCCGCTATGAAAAATAATATCTGCTCAATTTTGGATCTGGTGCATGTTAAAAAATGTCCGAATCGATGAAGCTATTTAGGAACTATTTAGGCCCAGAGTCATGACACAAGCTCTTGAGAAACTATTGGCCATGTATCAAACAACATCTCATCTGGATCCAAGCTGTTTGAAAATGCAACTCCAGTCGCGATTAGCG
The DNA here is from genome assembly GCA_963576725.1 of Azorinus chamasolen. Taxonomy (NCBI): domain Eukaryota; kingdom Metazoa; phylum Mollusca; class Bivalvia; order Cardiida; family Solecurtidae; genus Azorinus; species Azorinus chamasolen. The sequence continues at coordinate 43,353,804 of OY755248.1, forward strand.
AGATGAGAGCTTAGTCTGATGTACATGTTGAAGATATAGTTATTATGATGTTATTGTTTGCAGATGCTATGATTATCTTTGGCAAGTCTCCCCAAGGATTGCATCGCAAACAAACATAAATGTAATTCTGGATTACTGTTGTATATAACTGAAGTCTGTAAATGAACATTTCAAAACCAATATGCTGTATAAGAAAATGACAGGGATTAAAACAAAATAGGAAATAATGTTAACCTTCCATATAATAGATCAGTTTAACAATCTTGAAAATACTTGTATAATTACTTAGGCTATTTGAATCAAGAATATATTACTGGCAAAGCTCTTATGACCTTTAATTACCTATTAGTAAAGTGTAACTACAGCAAAACCTCTCTTAACTGGACACCAATTTTCGTATAAATATCGGTCTTGGAAACGGGTGGTAGCTTAATGCAGGGTGAAAGTCATGCAGAAAGCTCCTCTAGGAGCTTTCTGCATGACTTACACCCTGCAATAAGCAATATCTTTATAAAAGTATCTAAATTCTTCTCTACTAGAATTCCGGTTTGGAGACGTTTAACTGTATCGTAATTAGTCATATATTTGGAAACTCAATTTTACATTTCCGTCGGTTTCGTAAAGCTGGATAATTCAGTTTAATACCAGTGTAATAACTTTAAATTAGACAGACATAGTAGCAACTAATGACAACCTTGAGTGTGCTGTTCTCCCGTAGGCCGTTTGATGTGTGTTCTGTATTACTTTCCAAATACTCTGAAAATGGGTGATCCTTCGATAGCAAAAGTAGAAGTGCAAAAAGAGGAAACTGCAGACTTGGTTTTATTGAATCTATTCGTGAGTAGTAATTAAAAGTGCAACACTACTCATGCCCCATAGCACCGGCTTAAGCAGTGTTCAATTTTCAAAACTAATAACATCAAAACTAATGATCCCGAAGGACCAGAAAATATAACAATACTGAGAATGAAGTAAAATGTTTGTCTGTCCGAATCCTCAAGGTAAAAAGAACAGTACAAGCTAAAACCTAATGTTTTCGTTGAGTAATTCTAGAGTATGTCTAAAATATTCAAAGGATACATCTAAACTTTGTAAAACAAAATAGGTTAATAGTTAGAACATCAACCTTTTCAGTCCTAGTGTATGATCAGTTTGGTAGTTATTCTCTCTATATTAATAGTCATGATCGCATTTTGAAATATCACTTCTAATTATTTGTTAAATAATGATAGTGTCATATTACAGTGAGTATACAAGATGTCATTTAATGATTGTAATTTTAACTGCAAAAAAGGTAACTTAAAAGGTAAAAATAAAAATGCTGTGTGAACAATTATTGTTAACCCTGAGTGTTTTATACGTTTTATATTGTACAGTAAGACCTCTCTATAACGGCCACTAAATTGTGTTAATTAGTTGGTATTTAGGACATGTGGCTGCTTAAAGCAAGGTGAAAGTAAAACAGAACGCTCCAATATGAGCGTTATGTTTTACTTTCACCTTGCTTTAAGCAACCACCTGCCTTTAACACAAAATATTTGATGTAATTTAGTGGCCGTTTAGAGAGAATTGCTGTATTATTCTAACAGGAAAACTTCATAAATTGCAGTGTATTGGTATAAAATGGATTGTTATATATTAGTAATTTCTAGCTACGATACCATTATCTTTGGTATTTAGATTTTTTCTCATTCTCCAACCTTTTGCACTCTAATTCAAAGGCTACGAGCTGTTTGACATCATTTGTGTAATTATTGTTGGCGTATTGGTTGTAGGCGAGAACAGGGGCATAGCTAGCGATACGCACTTACGCACGTGCGTAACATCAATATGGAAGGGGAAAACACTAGTATGGCCAAAATGGAACAAAACTCGAAGGCTAAGGGGTAGACTTTGATAAATAGTATGTCTTGTCACGTAAGCTTTAACCCATTCACTCATATTGGCACCTTTTGACGCCTCTGTAAAAGTCACCTTTTGAAACAATGGTGACAAATAGAGCATTTGATCCTATATGAGCAAATGCTCTATTCATCACAATGGATTCAATACTACACAATTCTAAATTTTCCCGAGGGATCATGCCCCGGAACCCTGTACGGTGCATATGTTACACTGGGATTCAGCTGTGCTCCTGAAAGTTGCATGAAAATCGTAATAGTGTACTTATTTCGTCACATGTTTGGTATACTTTTACGATAAGTGCATTAAAAAATCTTAATTTTCGGCTATTTCACGTACATAGCAACAAGATCAACTAAAATATTCAAGAATCTTGGCTAACCAAGCTGAGTCTGTGACAGAGGTGAATGGGGAGACTCAAACAAACCCCGGGTGGCGAGTACTTATTCCTTATGAATTCAGACAGACGGATATGCTGGTAACAAAGTTCCAAGAAATGAAATATACTGTATACAGTAAAATCTGCCTTAAGCGACCATTCATTTATTAAAAATATGAGTTACAAATCAGGTGGTTGCTTAATAGTATAGTGACAATCAGGGTCTGAATAGGGAGTAACCGAAACACAATTTGCAACAGGCAATGGTATATACCAAAATCTTCAGAAAGGTTTGAACTTTAACCCATTCCCTCATAGTGACGACTTTTGACGACTCTGTAAAAGTCACTTTGTGAAACCATTGTGATAAATAGAGCATTTGCTCCTGTAGGAGCAAATGCTCTATTTATCACAATGGTTTCAAACTTCAAAATTCTAAACTTTTCCTTTTCCCTAGTTAATGCTCCTTTTCGGTAAATTTATTCAAAGAGGTTATATCTAAAAATAGCCTATGGGGTAATGGGTTAAGGGACCACCGACATAAATTGGCATAAATGGTGGCGAGCTGAGAAATCCAAGATGGCGTCTAAGTTGACCGCCATTTCTAACGCCTTCACTTGTTTAAAAGAGGATCTGTAGTTAATTAAGTGATAGAGAAAATGTAAAACATAATGCTTAAGATTGTATAACCAATGCTTTTATACTTCACTAAACTCAAGTACATTTGCAGTCAATGTCAAGGTCATTTCAAGGTCATTTTACCAATTATTTGCGCAAAACTCGAACTCTACCTAATAGTTCATGCTTTTACATTTACAATTATGACTTGAGTTTTCAAATGATAACTGAAATGCACCTGGGGGTGGTACATTCCTCTGGAGCAAATACTCTATTACAATGATTTAAACAAAATCACTTTTTTCATAGGCCTCAAAGGCGACTATATGAGAGAATGGGTTAATCAAAATTGGAACCAATGCAAATGCAAGAACTATTATCTCGTTATATTGTAAAATGTTTTCTTTGTTCCTGTTGGATGGATTTCCCTCTTCGAATAGGAATATATTAATTCACTGTTTGGTAATCGGACTGTGAAAAATAAATAATATTTGTGTAACTGTTTACCAGTTTAGTGTTGGATTCCTTTTCTCTAGTAAATGCTCCTCTTCGGTAGATTTATTCAGATACATTGGGTCTAAAAAAGTCTAGGAGGAATGGTTTAAACAATGAAGCAATGAGCAATGAAAGGAAATCTAACAAAAAAATAAACGAAAAATATATTGCATGATTGAACACTGAATCAATGAGCAAACAACAGGAAATATAAAAGACAAATAAATGAACAACTGATTGAAACATTGAAGCATTGAGCAAACAAAAGAAAAATAATAGACAAATAAACGAATAAATGATTGAAATAGTGAATCAATGAAAAAAAGGAAAACGCACAGACAAAAAATGAATAAATGATTAAAAGATCATAAAAGATAAATAAACGAAAAATGATTTAAATAATGAAACAATGAGCAAACAAAGGGATAAATAACAGACATAAAGGAATAAATGATTGAAATTATGAAGCAATGAGAAAACTAACGGAAAACGAGCAGACAAATAAACGAATAAAGAAACACCGAACAATTGAAAGAGCAAGCATGCAGAAAAGAAATGAATGAAAGAATGGATAAAATATAGTAACACATTTAGACAATGAAATGAATAATGGAATGAATGAAACAGTAACCTTCAACATGCTGGGGCGGATGAGTGATTACCTATGCAAACAGTTTGGATCCAGATGAGATGCCATGTAACTCGGCGTCTCATCAGTATCCAAACTGTTTGCTACACTGACCGTTTTGTTGAAAAGAAATGCAAGATAAATAAATTGTAACAATTGAAGTCGGTGACATTTTCTACCAACAAAAGTTTGCTCAGCAAGCTAAAAGTTAAACAAAGAAAATATTATGGAAATATTCATTTAGATATACAGTAAAAACTCGATACTAGGAGCACTCAAATACGTACCATTATTGATATTTAACACATAAATTCTTCACTGCTAAAATTTCGTAGTATCGAGTATTCGTTAGAGCCTCTTTATAGGGGCCACTAAATAAATAATTACGTGTGTGAGGTAGATGGGAGTATTTAACCCTGTACCTGATGAATATTTATGTAAGAATATTAATAATTGGGTTTTTATTTATGTAAGAATATTAATAATTGGGTTTTTATTTATGTAAGGATATTAATAATTGGGTTTTATTTATGTAAGAATATTAATAATTGGGTTTTTATTTATGTAAGAATATTAATAATTGAGCTTTTATTATCTTATTATGAGCAAGGGAATGTTTTACCGTGTTAAACACCGTAGAATCAGATTTATACCATTCCATAAGCTCCTATTGGAACCGCCTGGTCTGGCTGTACATGTACAGTAAAATCCCTCTAAACCGGACGTTAAATTTAGTATAGATATCGGTCTTGGAGACAGGTGGCAGCTTCATGCAGGGTGAAAGTCATGCAGAAAGCTCCTAGAGGAGCTTTCTGCATGACTTTCACCCTTCATGTAGCAGCCACCTGCCTAAAAGTATCTAAATTATTTTCTACTAGAATTCCGGTTTAGAGGGGTTTTACTGTACTCTGTTTGCAAATGCGCCACTTTCGTCTCTATTAGGTAAAAGGTTAAGCTAGTGTTCTTGATAGTTTTCGAAATGCATAATCACGAACGTGACAGGTGTTAAGTGCTTGTGTGGCGGCCGTAAAAAGTCGCCCCGTACTTCATTCTCAGTGTTGTTATATTTTCTGGTTCTTCGGGATCATTAGTGTTGATGGTATAAGTTTTGAAAATTGAATACTGCTTAAGCCGGTGCTACAGGGGGCATGAGTAGTGCTGCACTTTTAATTACTACTCATGAACAGACTCAATAAATCGAGTCTGCAATTTTCTCGTTTGGTATTGCTACTTTTTTGTTTTCGAACCCACTTTCAGAATATATGACAAACAGAATAACCACATGTGTACACATTGTGTTATACATGCATGTGCATGCTGCATTTAGTTCAAACCCACAGACACTATATAAGTTCTGAAAGTAGGAGATCAAAGTAGGAGATCATGGTCAAACAAAGCGATATCGACATATATTAACTATATCCCTCATATAAACGAATTTTGGCATCTTTGCAAACAGTAGGAGCTCTCTGATCAGAGTCTGATCTATTTCCTTATGGAATAATACATATCTGATTCTGGTGTTTCTGTCAGAGTGTACAATTTCCTTGTTAATGTGTCATTATAAAACGCCAGTCCATGAATATCCATGCAGTAGTGCATTTTCGAATTAATATATTTTCATGGAGTATAATAAAAATTATTACAAAACTGGTAAAGATGTGTGTGCGCGCGTGTGTGCGTGCGTGCATGTGTGTGTGTGTGTGTGTGTGTGTTATAGGAGTTCTGCATTACTTTTTACCTGCATTTATGACTTTTTAGACGGGTTCTACTGTAAAAGAAAAAGAATAATAGTAAGCCATGAGAGCATCGCAGTGTTTACACAATATTCAACTGCAATGCAGTTTGAGTGTCAGCAGCAATACCATTGCCAAATACCTACAGTAAAACCGGTCTTTAGTTGCCATAAAAAGTCTAAAAAAGTCTAATTATGGGTCTGTGAGGCAGGTGGTAGCTTAATGCAGGTCAAAATTAGTGCAGAAAAGATTTGCACTGCTTTAAGTCACCACTTTTTTATGATTATGTTCAATAAATGAACGGTCGCTTAAGACATGTTCTACAGTAATTTAGGATACAAACGCGGAGCACGGTACATGATTACAGAGCTGTTTCACTCCTTTTTGACCTAAAACTAAATAGCATTACATGTGAGGTCATTACAGCTCGTACATGCAACACTGTCGTATACAGAGTACGTTGAACCCTTTATTCCATGAATATTTATTATTTATAATTGCATATAAATACGCTTTTTTGGCAAACAGATTAGACCCAGATCAGACGACTCCTGAAGAAGCTGTCTAATCAGGACCAGATCTGTTTGCTTATGGAATAATATAGTTATGATTTTACATTTTATTCCAAAAAATCCTCGTCGATGTGCTAATTCAGCAATAAATAATCTAATCAATATTGATGATGTCATTATTGCTTACATGAATACCCATGGAGTGAAGGAATAATAAAATGATGTTAACCCGTTCGCTGCCAATTCCGGATCTGTGATTACCTCTGCAAACAGTTTGGATCCAGATGAGACGCCGAGTAACTCGTTTGAGTTAGTCTTGCAGTTGTTCCTAATGTTCATTTGGATCCTCACTGGAGCGGCCTTGTTGGATGGTAATCCGATGGTAAGAGTCACAACTAGCATAAATTAATGGAAAAATGCATCAACGATATTGCATAAGATGCTAATCAATAATGGGCAGTTTAATCCTAATCTCTCTGAATGACATTAGTCATTTGAAAGTCAAGTTTTGAAGGACATTTGTAGTCACCATTGTACATTTCAAAATGTGTGTGCTCTTGCATTTGGAAAAAGAGTCCAATGGCAAGGTGTTAATGTATTTCATTCAAATCCACATAAGCAAGATACATGCTTATAAATGCACGCGCATGAATTGGAAATGAAAAGTCATTTGATGCTAGCAAGATTACTGAAGCTAAATCAAACCCCCAATACACTATCCTTTTAGTTCTCACCAGAGGGGAAACTTCTTGCTAGATAAACAATAAATATCCACAATGACAATTTAGCGTCACAACCGCGTCACAACCGCGTCACAACAGCGTCACAACCGTGTCACAACCGCGTCAAGTAAAGGAGGGACTATGGAATAACCACTTTTCTGTTTCGAAAAAAAAGGAAAGAAAACGCACTTTACAGAAAAATAACTTTGTTACCTGCATGGTGAAAGATATCAAAGAAGGTATTAAATGAGTGATGTGCTGTAGTGGCTGAAGTCCTTAGATGCAGTTATTTACAGAGTATTTGAATCACGACAGCCTATGGTATGTATATTTCAGTTTGCTACTCCAATAAAGTAATAAAAATGAAAGTACGGCAAAACATACAGCAGTAATTTTGAAGTAAAAGAAATTTGATTCCTAGTAGTCACTAAACCCGTATATGAAATTTTAACACTGAACAAGCAACCTCAAAAGCTCTGGTACATGACTGCGTATAGTACAGATAAGCTGTACATACATTATGTCGGAGAGAACTGTGCAGTTTCATTTGTGCTGTAGGCCAAGCAAGAAACCAGAACAAACTACAACACGTACTAAACCATCCGCTTCAAAACCCTTACCTACAAAACCATCCCACACATACAACATCGCCGCTGATGTTAAGAAAGAGAACCGAAGAACAACGATATGACCTATTTGGTGCTTGGTGGGATGTAATCTAAACTTTAACCAGAACAAAACTATTTACTGGACTATAACTGCTATATGTTGTCGATATTTGAGCACTGTAAGTAAGTAGCAAACTCCATCGCAGGACCTCAACCACTATAGCCTGCCTAGGACTCGAACGGCGGACGGGGGCGGATGAACGGACAGCGGCTGAGCTATCTCCTTAAATGATATATGTCCAATAGCCCTGTTCCACCCAAAAGTGTGTGCAAATGGAAATCAAATTAGTCCCACATAATGCTGTAATGCATGCCTATAAAATCCTAAAAAGAGACGGATACGCTGCCACAGATATCTCATATCCATTAGGCAACAAAAACAACCTATGTGCTTTACAAAGGGATTTGGAGGTAACAGAAAAAAGCCACGGACAGACAAAACTTCCATTGTTGGGCTCTAGTTCGGATGCACAGACGGGCAGACACAGCTATTTTGGTTTGGATTCACAGACCGGCAGAAATAGCTGCCCTCATGGACTCTAATTCGGATGAACACACGAACAGATACATCTACACTCATGGACTCTGGTTGGGATACACATACGGACACACGGCTACACTACTGAACATTGGTTCTGGTGCACAGGGCGGACACTACAATGGTGTAGTCTGGGTCAGACAGACAAAAATCTACTCTGTTGGACTCTAGTTCGGGTACACAGATGGACAGACACAGCTACACTCATGGATCCTAGTTCAGATGCACAGGTGGATAGAAATAGCTTCGCTCATGGACTCTTTTCAAGATACACAGACGGACAGAAACAGCTACAAACATGTAATTTTGTTCGCATGCACAGACGGACAGACATTACTCTGTTGTAATCTGGATAGGGTGCACAGACGGACAGCTACATGCACGGATTCTGGTTCGAAAATGTAGTTTCGAAAATTACATCGGGTTTCCATGGAAACATAGCTGGGACAAACTTTTTTGGGGGGCATGCTCAAAATGTGTTCTGAGGACCCCAGCGTACCATTTGGTACCCATGAAAAAAATCTACTGGGGGTGCTACGGTAACCATGACTAGGACCCATTCTATTAGCAACATGGTGTAGGACTAGTATTCGAGAGGTCAGGGGATCGAATCCCGGTAGAGGCCATTTACTTTTCCTCCCTTAGAATTATTTCATTGGCGACGAAGATAATTCGGTTCGTATGCGGGGATGCATGTAAAGTCTTAGGAACATGCGGGTTTGCAGGACATAGGTATATGCCTGGCTTCCAAAGGTTAAGAGGGAGGGAAGTGTAGTGATCGGCCTATGTAAGGCATCTCCACCAGCCTTGCTGTTGGGTTAGCCCTTTATCAACAATGTTAGAATGTCGGACTAGTAGTCCAGAGGTCCGGGGTTCGAATCCCGTATAGAAGCCAGTAACTTTTCCTCCCTTAGAATTATTTCATGAGTAATGCAATCCTGGCATGCTGGCAAAATATGCGAATAGTTTGGATCCAAATGATATCATCAGAATCCAGGAAGGTAACTTGAATTTATTAGGAGAAAAGATTATGGTGATAATTGTAGTAGACGATAATATTGGCGCACAACAATCACTTAGCATAAAGCGAGTTAATGGCTATATTTAGACACAATGTTGTCTGCTTTAATTCCAAAGACCATTTTTGTTATTTATATTACCGAGGAAAATTGAAAGCGTCTTATCTGGCTCTAACCTATTGGCAAAGATAGTGACTCTCTCTTTCTCCCTCTCTCTCTCTCTCTCTCTCTCTCTCTCTCTGAATTCAAATATGCAGCAAACTTTGTTTCTCTGTTCGTCTGAGTCTCTCTCGCTCTAAATATTTCCCCCCTCTTCTCTGTCTTTTCTCTCTCTCTCGCCTCCTTCCCGCTCTCTCTTCTATCTTCTATCTCTCTTGCCCCCCCCTCCTTAATTCTCTCTGACTTCTCTCTTTATTCATTTCCCCCGTCTCACTTATCTGTATTGTCTGCTTCTCTCTTCTCTGTATTTCCCCCCTTCTCCTTCTCTCTTTTTTCTCTCTATCACTTTTCTCTCTGTCTCTTCTCTCTCTCTCTCTCTCTCTCCATGTTTCCCTGTTTCTCCAATTGCATGTATTTTCTCAGAGTCAAATACGAAGTAATAAATGTTTGAAACATTATTGTGCAATAGGAAAGTCCGAATTTGTCATACTGAAAAAGGTTGTGTAAAAAACTAAAAATGCATTTGTTTATTTATTCATTTTGATAAAAGTGTGCTTCTGTTAAATAATAAAATATTTCTCAATGCTTATGTGAAATTCGACTTTTCCCAAAAAATGTCGAAATTGGTCGAGATTGTTTATGAAATACCGACCGTGAAGATGTTTAAAATGTCGAAATATTATCCATATTCGACGTCCGACTCTTGCAGTATACCATTGTTATCATCAACGACAACAACAAAGACGACGGCATCAACGTCTTAACCCATTCCCTCATATTCACGACTTTTGACGACTCTGTAAAAGCCACTTTATGAAACCATTGTGATAAATAGAGCATTTGCTCCTATAGGAGCAAATGCTCTATTTATCACAATGATTTCAGACTACAACATTCTAAAAAAAAAAATATTTTCTCTAGTTACTGCTCCTTTTCGGTAGACTTATTCAAAGAGGTTGTATCTAAAAATAGCCCATGAGGTAATGGGTTAAGTGTCATAATTATCATCGTTATCTTCATCATTAGTATCATCGTCATTATCATTATCTGACGGACTCAAGTTTTGTTGGTGGGTTTGTTCTAAAGAATTATATGACTTTGTGTTTCCTATCTGTTACACACGTGTCTAGTTTGACACCGTTACATATAAACTCCATCATGTGTCTAACCCTTTCCGTGTTCAATAATAATGTAATAACGTCATGAATATGTATTAGCTGATTTTTTATAATGTCATATGAATACATGTTTCTGTATTGGTAGAAATCGGAGAGTCAAGTCTTTTTTAAATTTCATAAGCAAACAGAGCAGACCCTGACCAGACGGCTCCTATAGGATCCGTCTGATCTGAGTCTACTTTGTTTTGCATTTAGGCGTAGAAAGGCATATTTATGGAGAAAGGGCTTAAGTGTTTTACTATTAGACGTAATGCGATTTTGGCACACCATGAAATTCCAGACGTAATAAAGACAATACAATTTCAGAAATAGTCAAAATTATAAGTGCAAGCTAAACTTACACAAATGTAAACTTTGCGTGAGTAATATGATTGCAATGTTTAGCCTCTGTATACCAACCAATAGGCTCATGCAGTCTTTTAACCATTTCCCTCATATAAACGTGTTTTCACGCATTTGCAAACAGAGTAGACCCAGATCAGACAGCTCCTAGAGGAGCTGTCTGATCAGGGTCTACTCTGTTTGCTAATACAATTTGATAGCTCTGTTTCTTAGCTTTCTAAAATGTCTACAATGTTCAACCTATCATATTTCTTTATAGCTATTTTGTTAATAAATATTGAGTAGGTATTGAAATTTGCAATAAACATAGAACAGGGAAAGGGTTAAGACTTTACCTAATGAATATTCATGTAAGACATAATGACGTCATTAATATTGATTAGATATTTTTTTTAAAATGCCACGTGACCACAGAGGCATAGGGAGTATAGACTCATATCTATATACATGTAGAACCCCGCTAATGCGACCACTAAATGAATAACCATAGCTGCCTTTATAAGCAGGTGGTTGCTTAATGCAGGACAAAAGTAATGCAGAAAGCTTTCTTCATTACTTTTGTCCTGCATTAAGCTACCACCTGCATCTAGCATCCAGAATTATACCTCTTTTAGGTGGTCGCATTAGCGGGGTTTTACTGTATTGTCATAAACAAACAGAGCAGATCCTGATCAGACGGCTTTTATAGGAGACATCTGGTCTTGGTCTACTATGTTTGCAATGGTGTCTATATGTTGGCCTTCTCTTTTCGGCAAACACATGAAAGGGCGTCCCTATGGGGGAAAGGGTTTAACCCTATCTTTATTCTATATTAGTCCAAATTTCAATATCTACTGAATATTCATGGACAAAATTGTTATAATAAAATATTGCAGGTGAAACATTGTAGCAATTTTAAAAAGTTAATAAACAGATATTTCAAATTCCATTAGCAAACAGTGCAATTCCTGGTCAGATGGCTCCTATAAAAGCCGTCTGGTCTGGGTCTACTCTGTTTGCAGATGCGTGAAAACACGTTTATAAGAAGGGAATGGTTTAAACAAATAGTGTATGTAGAAAATGTGTCATAGAGTAGACGACTGGCCATAACCTACACTGTTTGATCAATGTTGTAGACTTTTTATTTTCCAGTTTGGCTAATAGCACAGTAAAGTCTGGTTAATACGACCTCTTAAAAGAAGTACAATTCTGGAAGGTCGATTAATGCAGGGCAAAAGTTATACAGAGAGCTCCTGTATGAGCTTTCTGTATTACTTTTGCCCTGCATTATGCAACCACCTGCTTCTACACACTCCTATATTAATAAATTATGCGGTGGCGTTAGCGAAACTTAACTGTATAAATCCTGATCATACGGCAGCGGCTTTGTGGGATTGTGCCTTAACTGGTAGGGGAAGGCCACCCAGCAGACATACAACGCTGACCCAATTTAAGGTAAACCCGCCCATGTTTTATGTTGGAACTCATCCATTTTTTCATGTTGAGGGGACATAGCTAACAAGATATTGGCTGGAAGAAGCCCTCTATGGGTTCAGCAAACAGTGCAGAACTTGATCAGAGGACTCATAAAGGAGCCCTCTGAGTCTACCCTGTTTGCCTGAGTCTTTTTTAAAAATTAAACATGTCACAAACGGGGTTATTCAAAGTTCGATATGTGTATGCTAGACATTGTTCATATACGGTAAATCACTTGAACGGGTGGCTGCTTAATGCAGATGAACGTCATGCATAACGTTCCTTTTGGAGCTTTCTTGTGTGACTTTCACCATTGTCTGAACAAACCGGCATTGGTACTTATTTGAACTTCCGGTTTTAAGGGTATTCTAAACTATTTTAATTTTCAATGTGGTATAGTTTATCATTGTTTAATGATATACAATGTAGTCCATAATGTATAATTTTCGCTCGTTTTAATGTTTCCCTTTTTCTCTCAAAATTCATTATCACATTAACAGACAATTTGGATCCAGAGTTACCCGGCCTCTCATCTTGGTCCATTCTGTTTGCAAACGAAATTGGCAACGAGAGTTCAACCAGACGTCGGGCTCAACCTCAAACTCATGTACATGTACTCTTTGTACCTTTGCACCTTAGTTTAAAACTACAGTAAAATGTCGATTATTCGAACTTTCATATACGTATCATTATCGGTCTTTAAGTGGGAGTAATCGAGGTTTTACTATATGTTATGTTACATGTAGATGATGTTACATGCATGACCAGTATTTATGGTTCATATTGAATAAACTTTAAAACTTTGAAACCCTTTACCTCATACAAATGCAGTTTCACGCTTTTGCAAACAGGAGTAGTTCCAGATCAGTCGGCTCCTATATCTTAACAAAAATGACATATCTTGTATGTTGGCAGCAAAATCAATTGCACAATGCACTACGGGACGCTCAAGCATGCAGAGGGTATTTGCTAACAATTAAATCCAAAAAAGATCTAACCCACTTTCGGATAGTAAAGTGTGGTTTGTAAATATCTCGGGAGCTATTCAGCTATGTGATACCATGGTTTTTGAAACAGAATTTTCTACACGACGTTTGACTTGCATTAACTCTTTCGCTGCCAAATTATGTCGTCTGGAAACTTTATCGTCTGCTACAATTTTCAGGGTGTTTTTTCTTATTTGTTTGGTTTCAAAAACAGTCACAGTAGCAAATAGTTTGGATCCTGATGAGACGACGAGTTACTCGGCGTCTCATCTGGATCGAAACTGTTTTCATAGCTATCCACAGACGCGCCATTGGCAGCCATAGAGTAACACCTTTCAGTGTGGGAAAAAATGTACTGGCACTTGGAAACAGTATAGACCAAGATCATAGGACTCCTAGAGGAGCCCTCGGACCAGGGTTTTCACTGTTTGTTATTCAAATTTCTCAAGCAAATTTAAGCTTTTCAGACTGGATGACCTCTGTAGTACTACGGTGATGAACCATTCCATTTTCAGTATTCAGTATTCAAAACTGTACTCTTTCCTTCATATAAACACCTTTTCATGCAAGCGGAGAAGACCCAGATCAGATGACTCCTATAGGAGCAGTCTAATCAGGATCTGCTCTGGTTGCTTTTGACATGGGAAAGATCTGAATCTACAGTGTTGTCAAAGCAAAAAACAATTCCTTTGAGAAATTTACAGTATAAAACTTCAGCTAATAAATATTCCTGATAAAATATTCAGTATAAAACTTCAGCTAATAAATATTCATGATGTCATTATTTCTTAAATGAATATTGGAACAGGGCTAAGCTGCCGTCAGACCTGGAAGACAAAGTGTGATTCTTGTTTATCTTTTAACACTTGTATATATCGAGACATATATAAGAGCTGCCAACGTTGCTTCTTGTTCAGCATTCAGTGAAAAGCAGTTTAGCTCCTCTCCATGCTTTTTTCCTCGCATGAACATTTGTGTGTGATTCGAACACTCGATAAAAAATCATTAATATTTTCGGCGCCAAATTTCTAATTGTCGTCTGCAATCCATTTTTTGTTAAATCATTCGGTACAATAAGGAAATGAGATAAATACATGCATATTTCAAAGGAAGAAAGCACAGGTATAGAAAAAGAGATTGGAGTAAAAAGTAGAGTCCCTGATCAGACGCCGCCTTGAAAAGGCGGCGTCTGATCTGTGACTGCACTATTTGTCGTGGTGCATTTCTGCGACATTGGCGGTGAAAGGGTTAACTAATATGTAATCATGTAAAATGTTCATTGGGTTTTCAGCTTAGATAAAAACTGCAGTACCAGAATCTCTATCATTCTATAAGCAAACAGAGCAGACCCCTGGTCAGACGTATGATCTGGTTTACAGTATAAACCTTTTAAACCTGAATTCTGGCATAGAAGAATTAGATATTTAGGCAGGTGGCTGATTAATGCTGGAAGAAAGTGATTTTCGCTCTGCATTAGGCAGCCACCTGTCTACAAGACCGATATTGTTACTAAATTTAACGCCCGGTTTAGAGGGTTTTTACTGTATTCTGTTTGCAAATGCGTGTAAAAGCAAGGGTTAACCGGACTCTTAGTAAAAAAACAATTCAGATCATTTAACCTTTCGCTTGCTATTCACGTCAATATACATACCTGTAAATAGTGAAGACCCAGATGAGACAGTTCCTGCAGGAGTTGATTGTGCAACCAGTGCACTCCACATCAGTGATTACACAGTGAAATACTTGTACACAGTGAATAAATGTGTAATTATACAACAGGGCATGGGTAAAGAATTGAACCTCTCCAATGCGATCTCATAAAAGATTAGTATGGGTGATCTTAAAAGCAAGTTGTTGCTTGGTATAGTACAAAAGTAATGCAAAAAGCTCATATGGAAGCATTCTGCATCGCTTTCCTCCTGCATTAAGCTACCACGTGTCATTAAGGCCCAGTTTTACCTCTGTTTTGGTGGTCGCATTAAAGAGGTTTACTGGCCTCGGGGTTATAACACTTTTTGCTTGAGTCTGAGATCATTATCAAGCTGATTTGGTCAGATTCTGAGCTCGTTTTTATAACCTTGTACCCTGCTCTCGATTGTATTTAGATCCAGATGAGACGCCGAGTAAGGTAACCACAGATGCGACATTGGCAGCGAAAGAGAGGAAACCTTGGGGAAGAAGAGAACAAGATAGTTTTTCTGCGGGAAAATAGTGCTTTAATTTGCATAGTATTCAAAATTAAAACGCTTTTCAGGGTTTGTTTTTTATCACAATGATAATCTTCCGATTCGTTCAGTTGTTTAATACATTTTCTCTGGACTCATTTAAGAATTGTTTATATTAAATGACAACTCATTCCACATTCTATATGTATAAGTCTTGAATAAAAAGTTGTTCTGTTCTTAATGCAGTGTGGGTCACGCAGAAAACTCTCAAAGGAACTTTCTCTATGTCTTTCATCTTGCATTAAGCAGCTACCTGACTAAACAGATCTGAAATCTTATTTATTAAAACTCCGGTTTATATGCGATTTTCTGTAATAGTTCTTCGCATCCGGTTCTTCTAACAGTTACCATCAGTTAAAATCTGGGGATACATTTGCGTGCTAGTTTGAATCCATGTGAGACGCCGGGTAACTCTTTGAATATCTGATTGATTTAGAAAAAAACACGAAAGAAAATTGGCTTGCAGAATTGCTGCAAATACACATGTAACACTTTTTGCAAACACTTTGTGAATGTGTACTGAAGCTTTGCATTGGTGTTTATTACCATTTACCTGATAAATATTCATGTCAGACAAAATAAAATACTTTTTGTAATGACATCATAAATAAAATAATGTTTATCACAACAGAAACTGAAGAAGTCGGATCTATATTACTTCATAAGCAAATACGTGTATAACTGACCCTGGTCAAATGTCTCCCACATGAGCCGTCTGATATGGATCTACTCTGCTTGAAAGTGTCAAAATGTGTTTCTATTAGGCAAAAGGTTTTAACAACTAAACACTAGCGATAAGCAGCTCAGATAATCATAATAATAGTTTCAGCTTTATGCGGTATAGGAAAATATCCAGTCGGCATAATTGGCTACTGTTGTGGCTCCCTTAAAACCCTGGACGCACCCGTCGTATGTATTTCTGTAGGCATATATAAATGCCAGCACCCAGTTGTCTTGTCGCTTTGTTACAATCGGAGATCCTTGGTCATAGTCGCAGAAACCTTGGTATGCTGTTTTGGGTAACATGCATGTCGTGTTGGCAGTGACGTAAAATCCGGCGCTAGCGCAAATTTCATTTGATAGGGCAATCATTCGTATTTCATTCAACTTGTCCGTCAACGCCCAACCACTAGAAGTGTAGTCTTGACCCCAGCCAGAGCCCCGGAGCGCACGATTCTCTTCAATAATTCTGCGGGTGAAACTCGTGCTATCCAGAATATCCAGTTTTCGTATGAACTTATTCGGTACGACCGTGTCGATTTCAACAAGGGCTATATCGTTCAGAAACAACACGGAGTCATATTCTGGATGGACTATCTTTCTTGTTATATTCCTTGTTTCTTCTGTCCCGTCGTCGACACTCCGGTCATAATCCCCTAAAATTACGGTGTTCAAGGCAATGGTGACACAGCTGGCAGCAGTGAGGACATAGTTCCGAGTAATAAGGGCCCCGCTACAGATGAACGTAGAGTCTTCGTATAGACCTGCCATCCACTCGAAACGGCCCTGCTTGGCAACACTTCCTCTATATATGGAACTCACTGCAAACGAGAAAAGAAGACAATCAGTTACATCATAACCTGACCTGGATGTTGTAAAACGCTTTGCTTCAGTTTGAGATCATTCTCAAGCATCTGGGTCCATGCTTATAAAACTTTTAGTTGAGGCTGAGTTCGTTCTCAGGTTTTTGATTGGTCAGATTTGAGCCTTTGGCTCAAATCTGACCAATCAAAAGCTTGAGAACGAACCCAGACTCAGCTAAAAAGCTTTATAAGCATGGACACTGATATGCCAGATTCTGAGCTTGCTCAGAATCTGATCAATCAGATACTTTACAATGATCTCTAACCCAGACTCAGAACTCTTACAACCTTGAACCAAGGTCTTATAGTTTAAAAAAGTCTGAGTTTGAAATCATTCTCAAATATCTGGCTCCTAGATTACAAAACGGTTTGCTTGAATCTGAGAACATTCTCAAACATCTGATTGGTCAGATGATTGGCTTGCTAAAGATCTGACCAATCTGAGACTCAGACGTTTACAACGTTGGACCCTGATGGACCAGAGTTGGTCAAAATGTGTCCAATCAGATTCTTGAGATTGAAATCAGACCCAAGCAAAAGGTTTTATAATTAATCGAATCATGGATGTGTTTTGGGTCTGCCAAACAGAGCAAACACAAAGATTAATGAAATAAGATGTTGTGTTGACGTCTATAAGTAAGCAGGCCCGTACCCGTACCAAGAGGGTCATGATGGCCCTTATTCGCTCACCTGGTTATAACAGATTTATGTATACAATGAAAAAGACATTCCATTTTATCTTATTTTACAATAATATTTTGGCTGATTTTATAGCCCTTATTCGGGTATATTCCCAATAGCAAAAGGTGTGTTTTGCACCAATTTTTTTGGGAGGAAAAATCCCAATCTTAAGTTACAAAACAAATCCATGAAAAACGTTAAGAAACCTTGATTTATTCAGTACAATCGGCCTGGGGACGAAGATAATTTTTACTTTTTTTATCATTCGAAATGTTCAGAGTTATTTTTTCATTACTAGTTACTGATCAATGCCAGTAAAACGCTTATCGATCAAAGTGCATACTGCTTTTTGTAGCTATGCTATAGCGTCTTGATACGTCATTCCCATCGTCTTAATTTTGCGACAATGTTTCCTCACTTAATTAATATACGTGCCACATGTGGTATTTGTGGAAACGCAGCAATTTGCATTTTAACACGACTGGTTCCTGAACAATTTATTTGCTAAACTTCAGTATAGCGAAAACTGGAACCAACTCGTTATTACGTAATTCGGGTGTTCTCCGCGGGGGTTCAACTGATTGGTCTATACCAAAAT
Organism: Azorinus chamasolen; assembly: GCA_963576725.1. NCBI lineage: Eukaryota > Metazoa > Mollusca > Bivalvia > Cardiida > Solecurtidae > Azorinus > Azorinus chamasolen. The sequence goes on from OY755248.1 coordinate 43,372,228, forward strand.
AGGCAAAAAAGACCAAGCGTGGATCACAGCATGACAGCATGCTAAAGGTGGTCAGCCAAAATATTATTGTAAAATAAGATAAAATGGAATGTCTTTTTCATTGTATACATAAATCTGTTATAACCAGGTGAGCGAATAAGGGCCATCATGACCCTCTTGGTAAACTGTAACATTTGATGTTTGTAGTTTTGATCAGAGTTGTTTTCACATTTAGAATAAAGACATAAGCGGATGCTAGTTCTGAGATGAATAATGCAGAGTCTGTCCATGGCAAAAAACTTTAAGTATAATCAAATGTCTGTCTGTCTGTCTGCCAATGGCAAAATACTTTAATCATGTTCATATGTGTGTCTGTCAATGGCAAAAAAACTTTAGCCTTGATCACAACTTTTGGTGTTAATTTAATATAATTATACAAAGCCCCTGCATTTGAAACATTGGTGATCATTCATCATGCTTTAAGTCTATGCACTGAAATCCAGGTGTAAAAAGGAGCCGATTTCCTATAATATAACATAAAATTATCTCTTGATAGAGTGATTCAGATAGCAGGAAATTGCACCATTCAATGCGGCATACCAAAATAAAATCGACTACCCGGAGGGGACACCCCTCCCGTGCCCACCCCAACTCGGCCCCCAGCAAACATTTTCTGGGTACGGCCCTGAGTAAGGTTCAGTGACAGGACGACAATCTTGGTTCAAATGGCTCAAATACATTCGCCTTGATTTATTGAATTGTAATCTTAATAGGACACTGTAACATGGACCCTGTATATCGTTTTGGTACATAAACATTTCACTCAAGGTGCATGAAAATATTCAGAGCAGTTTTAAATAAAACTGAGCGTACACAAATTGTGATGGACAGACAGACGGACAGCCGAGTAACTCGGCGTCTCATCGGGATCCAAACTGTTTGTTACTGTTACTATGTTTTTGAAATAAAAATGAAGAAAATCAAAAAAATGAAAATTTGTAGCAGACGACAAAGTTAGCAGCGAAAGGGTTAAAGGCAGATATCGGAGTTTCGTTCTGCAAATTTCTAAATTATATTCACAAAACACATAGGCACGGTAAAACATTACTGTTACATGTACCACAATATATTTATTGTAAAATGCAAGGTTTACATAAATATAGAAATTTAGCTCTTTATTTTTTGTCTCGACCAAAGCTCAAGAGCGTAAAATCTAGCTCATTGCCTTTAAAATCAACTGCGAATTTCCTGTAAATTCTTTATGGCTTCTCAAAAATAATCAAAATTTCACCAGATCCATATTTCTAGCAGACATTTTTGACACAACGGGTTAAAAGCTAAGGTGTACATTGTAAAGGGTGAGTTGTATGTTGACTCGAGTGCACAGGATCCCTTATTGGGGTTTAACCCTCTATTCCATGAATATTCATACAAGAAATAATGACCAACTATGTATTAACTTACTTTTCATAGTGGTGCATGAATACATGGCTGTATGGCCACGACAGAAACTTCAGAATCAGATCTATATTACCCCATAAGCAAGACAGAGCAGACCCGGATCAGACGGTATCTACAGGAAAGGCATTACCCATTCCCTCATATTGACGACTTTTGACGCCTCTGTAAAAGTCAGTTTGTGAAACCATTGTGATAAATAGAGCATTTGCTCCTATAGGAGCAAATGCTCTATTTATCACAATGGTTTCAAACAACAAAATTCTAAAATTTTCCTTTTCTCTAGTTAATGCTCCTTTTCGGTAGATTTATTCAAAGAGGTTGTATCTAAAAATAGCCTATGGAGTAAAGGGTTAACCCTTTACTCCATAAAAACGCATGTCTATGCATTTGCAATCAGGCCTCTATGAACCGTGTGATAAGAGTCTTTAATGTTAGCTTTTGATATAATCTAGATATGATTCTATTTTCTGCCAGGGCCAAATATTTCAATCTCCATTAGCTATTATAGCCATTAATCAAATGAATATTCATGGGGTCGTTATTTCTTACAAGGGTATTTTTGGAGTAAAGGGCATATCAATGGAGTATATGGTTAATATTCACTAACATGTCCAGCATGAAGCATTAATACGTGTCTTGTAGGTCAGCGTTAGCTGCATTAGATGGATCTTCACACATCAGCCCTTTCCATTTTGAATATTCGTGTTAGAAATAATGCCATGGACTGTTGGGTTTGTTGTTGTTTGTTTGTTAAAATCTTTTTTTTTATAATGACATTTTTACCCATGATGTTTTGGTCTTGGTAGAAACTGTACAGTCGGGTCTATTATTATTTCATAAGCAAACAGAATAGACTCCCTGATCCTACAGTAGCTGTCTGATCTGGGTTTACTCTGTTTGCAAAGGCGTGAACAGGCGTTTATATGAAGGAAGATATTAATGAAACAATCAAATGCGGTCTGTTGTATATCTAACGAAAGGTAAAACAAAACAGGATGTTATCATAGGTTCTTACAACTTCAGAGATACTTAGTGGAGATATTTTCTTTCTATTTTTAAATATTTACATTAGTTTGCCAATACGCCGTGTTGGAGATTTTAACTTTCAACTAAACTGAAAAACTACAGACAGTATGAATATCAGCAATTCTTCATAACCTATACACCGTAAACCCCCTCTAAACCCGACGTTAAATTTAGTATAATTATCGGGCTTTTAGACAGGTGGCAGCTTAATGCAACCACCTGCCTATAAGTATCTTAATACTTCTCTACTAGAATTTAGTTTTATAGGGGTTTTACTGTTCAGTAAAACCCCTCTAGACCGGAATTGGAGTAGAGCTTTAGTCAGGGGGCTGCTTAATGCAGGATGAAAATAGTGCATAAAGTGCCTTCGGTAGCTTTCTGCATGACTTTCACACTGCATTAAGCTGCCACCTGTCTTAAAGACCGGCATTGATACGAATTTGAACCTCCGGTTTAGAGTGGTTTTACGGTACAATATTACAAAACTGAGAAAGATAGGTACATATTGGATTTATTTTTATTTTAGCATAAGTTGTGTTCGAGTAATCTGTCACAAGTTTGCCTTTACGAAATCCCCGTTCGAATTTGAAGGAAATCTGTCAAATTTATTCATTTTATCCACGAAAAAACATTCCGGCGATCCGGAATCGATCTCTTGTAGGCGAGAGTTTTTCCTTCGTCGTACCTTTTTCTTTTCTCGTTTTTTCTTTTTAACCCATTCCCTCATAGGCTATTTTAGATACAACCTTTTTGAATAAATCTACCGAAAAGGAGCATTAACTAGAGAAAAGGAAAATTTTAGAATTGTGTAGTTTGAAACCATTATAATAAATAGAACATTTGCTCCTATAGGAGCAAATGCTCTATTTATCACAATGGTTTCAAAAAGTGACTTTTACAGGGTCGTCAAAAGTCGTCAATATGAGGGAATGGGTTAACTCGTATTCCTCACCAAGCTAATATTATTTTCTAAGTGTTCGGCCACTCACTTGTCCAACTGTCTTAAGTTTGTATTACATTTCAATCAAATTCTAAACTTGTTCTTTCTTCTTGTTACTCTGTCCATCTTTGTTTTTTTCCTCAATAAAAATATGTCCAATATATTTTACACAAGTTTTGACTACATTGTCCTGAACAGAATTTTGCTACTCAACTGATTTCCCTGTGCTGGATACCTTGCCTTACTCCCCATCCGAATTATTATTTGTGCGCACTAGAACAAATGCCGTTTATCTTTCTTTTAAAAAGGCATGTCTTCTTTTTACTCACATCAAATCTTCATTATTATCCAAACATCAGGTCCGTACCCCTATACTTAGCGAGAGACTCGTCCGTACCATTTTGATATGTCGTGTCCGGGAATCGAACCAACGACCTCACTTGGAAAGCGAACGTTCTACTGACACATTGCAAGCCAAATTCTACATTTCAATGAAACAAACTAGTTCTAAAACAGAAACTATATATTTCAAATAAGTTTATATAATTATGTAAAATAAAAGCGTTCGTAAGCCACCTCCTTAAAGAGGCATACATTCTGGATCTTAAATTCATGCATGTACATGAGCTTCTGCATTACTTCCATCCTGTACATGTATTAGGAATCCCCGGCTTTTAAAGACCCCAATATCTATTCATTTAGTGGTGTATATGTGCGCCTTTTAATACCTTTTCAAACAGCGTAGACACAAATAAGACGACTCCTGTGGGAACCATCTGATCAGGGTCTGCTCTGTTTGCTAATGATCTGACTCTACAGTTTCTACCAATACCAAGAACACCCTGTGTACATGGACCAAAATCAGCTAATAGATATTAATGACATTTAACAGAAAAATGGTTCAAGGGGTGCAAAGATCTAGTATGACATACCCGGAATCACTAAGGCAAGAAGAAGAAAAACATTGTAAATGTTTCCCATCGTGCTCTTAAAATACGTGCAGCAGATCCAATACACACTGAACACAATGATGGATTACTTTTAATTAATAACTACATGTATATATACAGTCACTATTACAAGTCACTACAGCTCGAGGCATATTTTGCATAGTTGGACGCAATATGTAATTATGATTTGAATAACATTTTAACTATTATGAACACAAAATAGGTCTGCTTAAACATCGATCTGCTGAATGTTTTCCTTGTGTTTTGATTAGTCAAATGGGTTTGAAAAACTGCTGACCGGGTGTTAAACGTTTTGGATCCTGATAAGATGCCGAATTACTCTACACATGTCATCGCAAATTCGTCCTTGACACTGACAGTGTTTAGAAGGATTCTTGTTCATATTGCTTTCTTACTTTAACATTTAACCTTAAGCACGCAAGAAAAGTGTCGTCTGCAAATACATGCGTTGTCATCTGCAATTACATGCGTTGTCGTCTGCTTCATGCCATAGATAACTTTATTTTCATTTCTTTTCAGAGATGTGATCAGAGTGTCGAACAGCTTGGATCCTGGTACGTCTCATCTGGATCAAAACTGTTTGCAATTATATCACATAATATCACATACACATTATATCACAGTTATACTACATCACATAATATCCCATACAATCTACACCTTATATCACATAATTTTATACACATCATATCGCATATCACATGATATCACATACATGTTTTATCACATATCACATACACATTATATTACATAATACCACATACACCTTATATCACATAAGATAACACACATAATATCACATATCACATTGTATCACATACTATCGCAAACATGTACACATTTTATCACGTATCACATACACATTATATCACATACACCTTATATCACATATTACATTATTTCACATTGTATCACATACTTTCTCACATACATACAATATCACATACACACTATATATCTGCATACAGGAAACCCCTCACTCAACACTAAAAATACGTATTTATTTTCCAACATTAAGACATTTGGAAGCTTAATGCAGGGCGAAAGTCATACAGAACGACCCTATCTGTATTTCTGTATGACTTCTACCCTGCAGTAAGCAGTCAGCTGCCTAAAAGGGTCTAAACTCTTCTATACTAACATTTTGAATTGTCGAGGATATGCTGTATAAACATGACGATTGAGTGCTGATAGTTAAAAGAACATTAATTTTGTGAATGATCAAATGTATCTATTTAACACTAATGGACTATGATTAGGATCTACATTGATCTGTGTAGGCCTTTATCTGTGATCTTGACCTGTGTATATTTTGATCGGGTGCCCTGGTCTCTGAAGAGTTGGCTAGTCTGGATCAACAAGATAGCTTAACCCTTTGCCTCTTAGTAACGCTTTATATCGTTTGGCAAACAGAGTAGATACAGATCCAACAACTCCTTGAGAAGCTGTCTGGTCAGGGTCTTTCTTGCTTGCTTAAGGACATATATAGTATTACAATTATTGTGTAAGCAAAAGTAATTCCTTTGAAAATTTAACATGGATATTAAGTTAATGAATATTCATGAAGTGACCAACTCACGCATAAATGTCCGTAAAGGAAAGGGTTATACTATACAGTAAAACCCCGCTAATGCGACCACCTAAAAAGGTATAATTCTGGGTGCTAGATGTAGGTGGTAGCTTAATGCAGGACAAAAGTAATACAGAAAGCTCCTCTAGGAGCTTTCTGTATTACTTTTGTCCTGCATTAAGCAACCACCTGCTTATATGACACCCATGTTTAATCATTAAGTGGTCGCATTGGATGGGTTCTACTGTATTCAATTTAGATGTAATTAACCCTAAGTGTGTGGGTACAGTGTAAATATTACCTTTGCACACAGTGTAGACCCAGATGAAAGGGTTCCTGTGGAGCCCATTGATCAGGGTCTACAATGTGTGCCATACAAATCATTTTCTTAAGTGATATATAAAATAATATTGATGCAATGTTTGTGTTTAATTAATATTCAGAAATTATGGAGCCATTTTTAATTATCCAATTTATATGTAATTAAAGAAACCTTGCACATTCACAACAGCAATAGCCTTGGGCGAAGCAGTGAGGTTTACTTTGTCCTTTGCGGCTGACTGAAACACTTAAGTCATACCACCGTTATAACTGTAATTTTAGATGTATCAACCGTCCCCATATGAATACCGGTATTCGTGTAAACTATAATAATTTAATGAATTTTAATAAATATGCCTTTCTACGACCAGATCAGTCGACTCAAGTAGGAGCCGTCTGATCAGGGTCTGCTCTGTTTGCTTATGGACTGATATAGATGTGAGTCTACAGTTTCTACCACGGCCAACAATATCCATGCCCATATGATATTATAAAAACAAATAATCTAATTAATGATGTCGTCATTTCTTACATATTTTTGAATATGCATGTAGTAAAGAGTTCACATTTCGATTTTTATATTGGAACTTGAATAAGAGAAGTATGGCCATGATAGAAATTGTAGTATCAGATCTGTATTATACGTATAAGCAGACAGATCAGACAATGGTCAGACAGTTCCTACTGTCTATAAAGGCGTAAAAAGACGGGATTATTAAGTAAATAGCTAACACAGGGGATATAGGCAAACAATGTAGACCCAGATTAGAGGGATTGGGGGGGCTGATCAGGATATGCACTGTTATACAAGTCAATGACAAATGTTTTCATAAGTGTAATTGTATTTATTTTGTAGGACACCCTCGAGGGGAAAACTTCACTTTTGACGAGTTCGTCTCATACAATAACAGAGTTTAACTAAAGTGTCCACTCATTGTGAAAGCTTTAAACTTTTTAGATGAGTTTGAGCTGCCAAAAGGGAAGACCCTGATCAGAGAGTTCCATTAGGAGTCCTCTGATCTGAGTGTAAACTGTTTGCAAATACCAGTGAATACGTGCCTCGCATTCGAATGGTTAAAGGGTTAGACCCAACCTCTTTGAATAAATCTACCGAATAGGAGCATTAACTAAAACAAAGGAAACTTTTAGAATTTTGTAGTTTGAAACCATTGTGATGAATAGAGCATTTGCTCCTATAGGAGCAAATGCTCTATTTATCACAATGGTTTCACAAAGTGACTTCTACAGAGTCGCCAAAAGTCGTCGATATGAGGGAATGGGTTAAACCCGCTATCTACCCAAAGTTCATTTTGGTTCGTTCAAATCATGGATGTTATGAGCCGCCGTGTAAGAGATTAAATTTTGACACCTTTGCAAAAGAGTAGGCCCACATCACACTGTTCCTGTAGAAGTTGTCTGATCAAGGTCTATTCTGTTTGTTTAATGAATGATATAGATCTAATTCTGAAGTTGCTGTCACATCCAAGCATTTCATTGTTAATGTGGAATTGTACAAATTCAGTCTATGAAAATTCATACAGTAATAAGTTCTTAAATTAATTGGTGGAGATTAACCCTTTCCTTCATATAAACGCCTTTGCAACACCTTTGCAAACAGAGTAGATCCGAATCAGACGGCTCCTAGGAGCCGTCTGATCTCGGTCTACCCTGTTTGCTTATGAAATCATAATAGATCTGACTCTACAGTTTCTACCAACACCAAATTTAATGTGTACATTATGCCATTATGAAAATTCAGCTAATAAATATCCATAATGTCATTATTTCATACTGGGTAAACACTTTACTATCTTCCTTCTACCCCTCCATGCATTTACGTAATGTTAGTTACAGGTCAAGAATGCATTCGTTACTCTATAAAACCACACAAAAGAAATCTAATTCTGAATTTGTAAAACAGGTGGTATCTTACTGCAGTACAAAAAATATGCAGAAAGCTCCTATAGGAAATTGCTGCATTACCTTTGCTCTGCATTAAATAATCACGTTTTTACATACTCCTATAATAAAACATTATCTCCTCGCTGTATTGAGACTCTGTTGTACTATTCATCATCGTTAACCCTTTCCTCCATATATACGCCTTTCTGCACCTCTGTAAAAGCCACCTTTGGAAACCATTGTGATAAATAGAGCATTTGCTCCTATAGGAGCAAATTCTCTATTTATCACAATGGTTTCAAATTACAAAATTCTAAAAATATACTTTTCTCTAGCTAAAGAGGTTGGATCTAAAAATTGGCTATAGAGAAAAGGGTTAAAAACAGTCAGACATGAAGACAACTAAATGACGAAGCTAAAAAGAACACTACATGGAAAAACGTCTCTTCATGCCTTTTCTAATCAGAAAAGACATCTGACACACTGAGGCATGCTAAAACACCTTCGAATAATGAAGAATGTTAAGAGAAATGACAGTCTGGTGACTCCCCTCTTCCTAGCACACTATATTTCATGTTAACATGCCTTGTTTGTTTTTAACCGTTTATCTATGATACATACCTATGCTAAACAGTGCAGAATCCGATCTAAGGTATTCCACAAGTAACAGAGCAGACCTTGGCCAAATGGTTCCGATATCAGCCGTCTACTCGTGTTCTACTCAGTTTACATTGGTATGAAAATGCCTATCTAAGGAGTAAGTGTTTAAATGAAGAAAGAAACCCACGTGTTCCTGAGAGATATGTCGCCTAGCTGCAAAACATAGATGAAATCTAATCTAAAACTGTTGGAATCAGTGCAGAGATGGTGAGAAACAGACTAAAGCCACAATCGGTTGGTGGGTTTCTTGTGTCTGGAATAGTGTCATTATTGTATAGCTATTTTATTACAGCTTGTAGACATGTCTTTATGAAATATCTCATCATTTGATAACTCCTGCCTGTTGTATGCCTTTGCAAACAGTAGATCCAGATCAGACAACTCATGTAGGGGTCGTCTGACGGGGACTTGTGCTTGATTGTTACAGATCAGACAGCTCCTGTAGGGGTCGTCTGGGGTTTTACCGAAATTGAGGAAATGCGTCTGCTTTCTATACCAACTAATGCTGCTTGTATGTTTATATCTGAAACTTGGCTTAATGAAACGGTGTCGGATTCGGAAATACACATATAGAATTATTCTTTACGCCGGAAAGACAGGAATCTTCATGGGGGCGGTGTATGCATTTACATACGTAATGATCTGACCTTCAACCCTAGAAACGATCTTGACCATCCCGATCTTGAGGCATCTTGGATTGAACTTCTTTTACCGAAAACAAATCCTATTTTATTATGTATTATACAGATCCCCCAACTCAGATGAACTTTTATGAACTGTTGGAAAACTTATTTACATCTGTTTCGCATTTTAATGCAAATAAATTTCATTTCACCAGCAAACTTGATCAGAACAAGAATGATTCTAAGACAGTGTGGAAAACTTTGAAAGAGCTCGGAGTGCCATCTAAAAAAGGGCTATCTCCTGCCTGTAGTATAAGACTCAATATTAATGGTGAAATTTGCTTTGATAAACTCAACGTTGCCAAACATTTATCTCTTTTTCAGCGGCTAGCTGTCTATTTTCACTTTTGTTCTAGTTTTCCACCAATGAGAAACTATGTTACATTGTAATTTGCATATGACCTAGGAGTATTTACAGTAAACTGTGTTTTCATTAGTGAAATACCTTGACTGGCATACAACCTTTTTATATGCCTCTACACATTGCCAAACTATGTAAAATTCTGATATACAGTCTGCTAACGTGTCGAATTTCCTGGGGTAATTATTACGATATTGCAGTTATTTCAAACACCATGTTTTATGATAATTAGCTGCTTCGGCCTCGCAAATTGAATTCAATGCAATAATGATTAACATAATCACAACACATGTAAGGCACCTTGTTACACATACATGTTCTATAAACTTCTTAGAGTTCAGTCAAAAGACCATGTAGTTCAGAAAATCATTATTTACGCAGATATTAGGCATGGGACCGAAGACTGTCGACTGTCGAAAGTTCTGTTCTTAAAATAGATTTTAAGACCTGGAAATTCCCATAAAATCAAAGTACTGATGTACTGATATTTATCACCTCATGGTAATGGTTGCTGGGCAATATTACCAGTTTGTCGAAACCTCTATTAAACTTTCAAACTTTTACTATCATTTTGCTATCAATTAATATAACATTTGATCATAAAGTCCACTTTGACGAACAGGTAGTTTGCCGAAACCACCATAATTCACAGGCAGTGCTATAGGAAATAAAGAAGAAGGGTTGTTTAGAATATTAGAATAGTGGTATTAATAGTATAAATTACTGTCCCCGACCAAAGCACCGAGGCTCTGGTTGTTGGCTCTCTTTGATATAAAGCTACTTACTGAAGGCTACTGCTACGGCTCTATCACATGGGGCCTGGGCTCATAGAGTAGGTTATATTGTTTTAAAACTACATGTAGATCCAGTTAATGATGTCATTAATGATGATGCACACAAGTCGATTAAAGTGTTGATCTAGGCTAAATAAATACCGTCCTTTAAAGAATTACAGACTCTGCACAAACAAAAACTTTATGCTTTAAAGTGTATCACGAAGTAAATACAGATCTGTATTTACTTCGTGAGTGTATTCAATTTCTTATCTTCATATCGATACAAATATAAGCGCTTTCATGCACATTTTATAATAAATGCTAAATACTTTATAATAAATGCTTTATATTTATAATGATTTATAACATTTTATAATAAATGCTTTATACTAAAGAACTAACTTGAGATAGTTTTAAAGCATTACTTTGACATCGTACATTTTAAAAGTGATTTCCTATAAAAGCAACTTGAAATATTTCAATAAATATTTCTTCTACTCCAAGTCATTTTCATTGCATGCTTCTCTGCTAGCATAATAACAAGCAATCCTTCATAGATCTAGTTCTCTGTACTGGTAGAGTATCCAAACATTGAAATAAATATTGCAGAGATTGTTTTGTACATTGTGTCAATATTTGAGAGCCGCTGAATATCTTTTTAAAAGATATTTCTTGTTATGTCAATATAGCTTCTAGTCTGGTTGAGAAGCCTCCAAAATGTATTGGCAAATATGGCCAGAAATTTGTGTTTGATTACTATTCTTCTAAACGTGTCTTTCCTAATAGTTTTACATTCTCAATCGTTAGTGAAGATAGTATTTTGAAGTATTTAAGGAACTTAGGTCTTAATAATTTAGCTACGGGATTGGATGACATTCCATCTAGATGTGTACGTGATGGTGCTCACTTTATTAATTTATCAATAATCCAAGGGTCCGTCCCTGATGACTTGAAACAAGCTCGAGTTGTTCCTTTGTATAAGAAAAATGATAGATCTGATGTCAGTAATTACAGGCCAGTATCCATTCTCACCATATTATCAAAGGTATTTGAAAAAAATATTTTTGATCAACTTGAAACATATTTGAATGCCAATAAGCTTCTGTACAATTTCCAGTCCGGCTTTAGACGAGGTTTTTCTACTGATACTTGTCTGATTCATCTTTCTGACTTTATCAGATTCCAAATGTAATATGGTTGGCATGATGCTCCTTGATTTACAGAAAGACTTTGATACAATTGGTCATAGTATCTTACTTATGAAACTTAAAGCTTTAGGTTTGCACCAATACAGTGTTGACTGGTTTAGATCTTACCTTTCAGACAGACAACTAGTTGATGTGCCGGGAACATTTTCATCTCGTGAAGGTATCTCTTGTGGTGTGCCTCAAGGCTCCATATTGGGACCACTTTTGTTTGTAATTTATGTAAACGACATGCCGGGTGCTGTATCAAACAAGCTTTTATTGTATGCAGACGACTCAGGTATTCTAGTATCTGGCAAAAATATTTCCCAAATTGAAAGTTGTGGGTGAAGTTAGTAATTGGTTAATTAATAATAAACTTTCTCTTCATCTAGGTAAGACTGAGTCAATCCTGTTCGGTTCTAGACCTAAATTAAGAAATCAGTCACATTTAGATATACTTTGTAATGGTCAACCTATTAAGTCTTCTACCTCTGTTAAATATCTGGGTGCTATTTTAGACCAATTCCTATCTTGTGAGGAAAATGCAAGATCAGTTATTACAAAAGCTAATAGCAGGCTGAGGTTTTTGTACAGAAAAAGCCAATTTTTAAATTTTCATACAAGGAAACGTTTGGTTTTGGCACTTATTCAATGTCACTTTGATTACGCTTGTTGTTTTTGGCACCTTGCTCTAACTCAAGGTTTAAAAAATAGACTTCAATCGACTCAAAATAAATTAATCCGTTTTGTTTTAAATTTAGACGCTAGAGATCACATAGGCACATATCATTTTAAATAATACCTCAACTGGTTGCCAGTATCCAAAAGAGTTGATCAAATTACTCTTTCTTATGTTTTTAATATTTCTAAGGGCACTGCTCCTGTATATCTTTGTGATTGTTTTTGTTCCTTTAAGCTCTGTACATAACCGCTGTACAAGATAAAAAATGCCAGCTGTTCGTGTTCAGGAAGATTCGTTTTCTTTCACTTTTACAGATAACAGACACTACGCCATTCCTAGAGTTAACAACTTTGGTACGAAATCATTTCTTTTCAGATGTGTTCACTTGTGGACCTTTCTCAATATTTATGCATACCAGAAATTCCGCTTTCAGAACGAGGTTTAAGAAGCACAGATGTAAACATTGCCCAGGTATAAGCATGCAGCATACTATGGTCACTCCGGTGGACAGTGGTCAGTTGGTTATTAAAAAAGGGTCTTGCTTTATTTTGTGTGTACCATTCTGTAGCACTGATTCGAAATACAATCAAACAATTAATTTCCATCATTTTCCAACTGAAGAAGGATTAAAAAGACAATAGAAACAGATGGTAAACAGGGATGAAGCCCCTTGTTCAGGGTAAGATTTCTTCTACCAGTTTATTGCAATTTCGATAAAACTAGAATTGATTCTTTATCATGTTTAACATTTATGAAAAACTGCAACAAATGTTGCAATTTTGTGTAATTATATATAAAATAAATAATTGAAAAGGAATTCTGAATCTTATTCCATTACCGTATTTATGCAAAAGTGGACAATGTTTGCATTAGTATATTGGTACTTTCAGGTTTCAAAAGGAACATTGGTATGCTCCACACATTTTATAAATGAATATTAAACTGGGTTGACGCCTCGTCGAAAAAGACTGAAAAATAAAAAATATTTACTCAATAAAAGAAAACACAAACATTTGTAAGTTTCAGGAAAACATTTTAATAATTATGTTTCATAATTATGCATTTAAAATAAATACATGCTTATATTTACATTAGTAAGAATATAATATTAACCTCCAAAGTTATTAAACTTCTGTATAATTATATACATAATGTTACATATAGGTAATATTAAAAAAGAACAAGAGATAGAATAACAAGAGACCAATATTAATTTAATGTTGTTTTTCTTTTTCAGAGAGGAACAAAGACAAGCTGGCCATTTTACAGAAGAACTATGTTCTAATAATAGCAAGGAAAAGACCAAGAAAATCTGCATTGATGAGAGTGACCGTTTAAGACAAAACTTTGAACAAAAATACACAGTGTGATTTAATGGGGAAAACTGAAAATATTCAAATACTTTGAGAAAAGCATATATCACTGTTCAAACATGTCTGCTGTTTTATGAAGTAAAAGTAAATTTATGTATCTACTAAATGTCTATGACAAACATACATGAAGGAGCTGTCTGCTTGCAAATTATTTGATACCTGGGGTCAATATGATAAAAGTTAATATAAGTTTATTAAAAACAACTATCGAAATACAACTGGTCTATTCTATTTTTATTTTGTTCCATAAATCATCTTTTAGGTATATTGTTTTTTATGATAATCATTTGCACATCACAGAAAGAGGTCGTCACATCATTCCAACCCTGTTAAGCTCGCTGTGTCACAATATGATTATAATAGTTGTGATTGGATGTGGACTTGCATTTTTCTCTCTTATATATGGCATTTATTTATTTATCACGCACCCATCTATTGTAGAAACACCCATCTATTGTAGAAACAACTGAAAGAAAACATAAAATTTGAATATGAAAATAGTAAAATACTGCATGTGGTCTCATACTATAGTCAGTACGGTATGTGGTCTGTGGGTCAATCATCTGATAAGAATTATTTACAGCTAATTACCTTCTACTTAATGGGGTTTTCTTTGATATGGTGAATAAAAATAAACACTGCTTGAGCACTGTGTAGATGAGAATAAGAAACTGAATAGATGACCAGTTAGTAGGGTCAGTTTATATGTATTGTAATCGAAATTTGCAAGTAATAAATTATATTAATACAAGTTACTATAACTTACCTATTATGTCATGTAAGTCTCATTGAAGCTTCACTGAAGTACTTAAAACCATTGTCAGTAGATTTTCTACAAAGTAGATGAGGCTTTGTTGGTTTTAATGTAAGTTTCAGCTAAAGAAAAAGTCAGAAGCTTAAATCTCTCCTACTATAGGAAGCCATTGATGTGGTATCTAAGAACGCTCGCACCTGCCAGCTAAATCTCGTTCTGGGAATCTGATTAATTATTCATGAGGGAATATTAAGAAAGGTCTCATAGACTTTAAAAGAGAGCAAATCTTCCAGTCGATTAAAATTTGATGTTAAAACATCCCGGATAGATAAAGAATAAATTATACAACAATTTTCTTTAGATTGATGGCACTTCTGTATTTATTATATTTTCTTGAATATCAGGGCTTAGTTTTATTAATTTACTGTTTTATCTTTGTTAATTTGATAGGTTTGTTTCACTTTATTCCTTAATATACTCCTATGAATTATTCTGATACTCTGCTGTGTTAATCAGTAAGCATGGTCATGGACATTATGTAACCGACATATTTTGTTAATAGGGATATTTCTGTGATACTTATATTTTAAGATAATACCTGTGATAGTTATTTATAATGATACCGCGACTCTCTGTGCCTTGCCACTAGAAGCAAGGACCACAATGGAAATTTGGTGGGACTTGCTGTGTTTACTTATACATGTTACAGACCTGATTATTTACTACTACCATGGCGATGCATATCCCCAAAAAGAATTTAGTTAATGAATATTCATATATGAATACATGTACCATAACATCGTCTGATCCCAATTATAAACTGCATGTTGTCGTATTTTATTTTCTTTACTTTATTGAAAATACTGAAATTCAACAGCATTGCTTTTCGAGTTTTGAATACTTGTCAATGAAGTATTGACAGTTTTAAGTATACAATAGAACATGCTTAGCGGTCATCAAAAAGAAGTCTAAGGTTCTGCGTGTATAGTGTGTTATTACCCTTTTACATCAAAGAGATGTCTTTTATCGCCTTTGCAAACGGAACAGATCCAGATCAGACGGCTTCCGTTGGAGCTATCGGATCAGGCTATGTTCTGTTTGCTTATGGACTAATATAAATCTAATTATTCATTGTCTTCCATTCTCAAAAGTTACATTGTTTATAATGATATTATAAAACTTCGGCTAATTAAATATTTACAATTTAATTATTTCTTACATGAATATTCATCAGGTAAAAGGGTTAACAATATCAGTAAATTCGTCCTATGGCAAATTACCTCTAAGCGTGGATGAATACTTTGCGGAAGTTTGCCGGGTCGAGTTTGCATTAGTTAATTTACCATGGTTAATGCTTTGCGCCTTTTAACGCCTTTGCAAACATAGTAGATCCAGATTAGGCCGCTACTATAGCAGCCGCCTGACCAGGGTTTGTTCTGTTTGCTTATGAAATAAAAGAGATCTGATTCTACAGTCTCTGTCATGACTAAGTATGCCTGTGTTCACGGTGTCATTGTTTCCGGCATGAATATTTAGGGATTAGACCTTTCCTTCATATAAACGTCTATTCACACATTTGCAAACAGAGTAGACCTAGAGGAGCCGTCTGATCAGTGTCTGCTCTAATTGCTAATGGAATGGAAATGTCTGTCTCTTTTACTTTCTACAAATTTACACCTTTTTTATTCCATTATATATCTTACTATTGTGTCTTTGAATATTCAGCAGGGTACTAAAATTTGGTATAAACATAGAACAGGGAAAGAGTTAAATGGCTAAATAATTATAATACCGGACGAATACATTTCTTGCTTCGTAAAATGCGAAGCGTCAGGTCTCGAATCTTATGGTTCCCATTTGCAATAAGTATTTTTTCTTTCTTCGAAATTAACAGAGGTCGCATAGCTATTAAATTTAGTTTGATAAGACGGACTCCAATGATGCACGTCATCCTGTCTTCGTTGACTAAATATTACATCTTGTGCCAAGCACACGCTGTTTTCTAAAATATATCATACACTTTTTAGTGCTTTCTGTGCGTTTTCGAAGGCGTAGGAATGGCCAGCATAATGTGGATTCGATAATGTGGTGGACTGTTTCTCCCCACCATTGCGATGTTAGGACTGAGTGAATTGACTGGGGACGAACCTACGTCAGTGGACATCCGGGTGACACCGCACGTGATTTCCAACAGTCTCGTCTGGTGATGGCACCGTTATACAGGCATGTTTCTTACAGCTCCGTAAACAATATGTGGTATTCATGGCATATTGTTAATTTTCTTATATTTAGTGATTGAAATTATATTTTGTCCAATCGCATCGCAGTATTTTTCAAATTCTCTGGGCGATTTATTTTAGTAAATCAGCCGTTACTGGCCATTTATTTAGTAAGTGTCGATTTACCGAAGTAATTGACAATTTACCATTAGCACATGCTCTACATCGTCGCTGTGCTATTAACCAATAAGGTTGCGAGATTTCAGGGCGTTGGCTTCAATACTATATTGCGTAAATTTCTGTCTATTTCATTGATAAATGACAGCTGTGAATAGCAACTGTCAATGCATTTATCGGTGATAAAAAAAAGAAAAGAAATGGCGGACTATGAAAACAGTGCAAATACAATAAAAAAAAATCTAAACGAATTGCTAAATACAAATCTATTTGTTTGAATAGTAAAATTATTTTTGAAATAATTATGTTGAAAAAATAATTTGCTCGAAAGGATCTACTGCTTTAGAGCAGTTAATCCTTAAGAACATTTATTTTTAAGATTATACAATGCAAAGCTTTTAAATAACTGAACAATACATAGAAATTTACTATGAATACAATGCAAATGCAGCAGCACCCTTCTAAAAAAGAAAAAGAAAAATGAAATACAATTTACACATATTTCCAGATGAAACTGTCTTCATTATACGTCGAAATGCCTTGTTTCGTCCGCCATGTTTCAACGAAGAATGAGGCTTGCGACAAACCTTGTTCATTTCAATTCACCTGATTGAACCGCTTCTACCAATCAGTATGGTTTACTTTGCAACTTTGGAATATTTGGCGGGAAAATTGACGGCGACGGTAGAGCATTGTGCTAAATAGCTCAGAGCATGTTTATTTCATACTACAGAATATAGTCCTCTCGGCGCGTCCCGCGCCTTGAGGACTATATTCCGTAGTATGAAATAAAAATGCTCTAACCTATACGTAAGTCGGTCTATTTTATATTGCACCTGCGTACAGATTCGGTTCAGGGACAGGATGTAATAGCGGCTAACGCCTGGCGCTTGTAGGAGCAAATGAAATTGACATGACGCCTCGATAGTCCGGACAATTTTTTAGCAACTAATGTGGATTTGGGCTTTTGAAGGAGGAAACAAATGACACATTTATCACATAAAATATTCAACTGATTTTTGATCGTAAGCACAGCATAACTATTGAAGTCTTCACGTTGGACGTCAGCACTGAACATAAATGAAAAATAAACTAAATTAAACGTCAATAATCATTTTCTTGCCGTCTGTTTTTACAATAACAATCTTTTTTACACTGTCAGGGACGTGAATAATTAACGAATCTGTCATTTGGTTGCTGGGAATTCGGGTGTCTTGAGCGGACTTGGTGGCCGGTATTTCCTGTTTTAAATCTCTGTTTAAGTCCGGCGTTTCATTGTTTTCAGGCAGAGCTGAAATAGTTGCTGTCGCAGCCAATTTTGGCTTTTTCAAATCTGGCTCGAGCGCGCCACTTATGTTATTCATCATATCGAATTGTTCCGTTTGATAAGCGTGCACTGCGTTGCTCCTATGCTTACTACGACTAACAATGGCTTTATCTGCAAAATTCTTGTTGTAAAGTGAAGTACAAAGGGCTACTCTAGCAGAGTGATTTGTTATTTTACGATCACTGGTGTCAATTCCGGCTTCGTTGAAGAAACGCTTTATCATAGACTTTATTCCGTTTTGAGAGATCGTTCCAGAACCAAATCTTGGATTATTGTTTTCGTCAACACCCTGGAGAGGCTTCCTGTACATCGGACCAGTTCTAGGTATAAGCGATAGATAACGTTCGTACATATCAACCAGATTGTGCTGTCTGTCACACTGTTCATAATGTCGGACTGGCTCTTGAAGAAATTTGCGGTCTTTGAGTCCACCTTGCGAATTTTTACGATGACCAGGAGTAAAAAGTATGTAACGAAGTTTCCTTTCGTTGTCTTTTAGAACCTCAAACTGATTTGCTTGGCATGAAATGTATTCTTGAAAACCTCTAAAACCAAATAGTTTTCCATTGTAATAGAATATTGCATTGCTGAGCCCTGTTGCGGTGTTACAGTTAAAAACTTCGCTTTCCCACAACTGGATTTCATCGTTCATAGTCACAGGATCGCTAGAAGACCTTTTACAACCAATTCCGGCAGCATGCAGCTCTTTCATTCTCGTGTCTAAACATTTTCGGAAATCGTTGAACTGGGTACCTTCCTTAATGAAGTTTACGTACGATTTGCCACAGAAGTTTCTCAGGTACCTTTGCAAACACAAACGATCTGATGCAGGGTATTAGGAGGGTACTCGCCACCATCTTTCCTTCTTATTTCCATGACGAATCGTTGCCCCCAGTAATTCAGCATAGAATCGTCAATGTTGCCGACGTCTTCAGGTATGGGAAATCCTGGTTCGAGCGCTGTTACGGGCTGCAAATTTCGATGCCTAGCCCAGTCTGCCCAGACATTAGCCGCCCATTCGTTCACAGCTCTAGTTTTCTTCGGTACAGCACCAAAATTCTTCTCCCGTATATCGTTATTAGACAGAGGCTCTCCAAATCGCCCATTGCCTAAAACGAACGAAATAAATGTTTCACTATAAGGTATCGAGCTTAAACCCCAGTCACATTTGCCCTACGGCTGTTGCGAGGCGGTCGTTAATCGCTGAAATTGAGAGATTTTGCGACATCCGTATATAATCTGCCGGACCCGCGCGGCTGTCGTACGGCATATTCCTAATTTTTACAGGCTGTAAAGTCACCGTATGTTCGTATAGTTATAATTTCTACGGCTGCCGTAGCTTTTTACAAACGTGCGGCGGTCGTGGCATAATTATGTGACCACTGCAGTATATGGCCGAAGGCTTCGGCAGAAATGCTAATCGACATCGAAATTTTAGACCGTACGACTGCACGCACGTAGCAAATGTAACTGAGGCATTGTGAAACAAATTTGGGTATTGTCTCACGTCTGTGATTGAAAATGTTTTAAAAGTAAAGACTGAAATCTTAAGAACGACTTCGGATGAGTTTAAATCGTAATTAATCTGGTTCCGTGTTCTTTGCACACGAATGTTTATGACAGGTTTGTGTTATTGTCTGGGTCTGCTCTGTTATTAAACTAAATCAACCTGTCCGCATAAACAGCTCGTATTCAAATTCATAATTATGTATACTCTCAACAAAACCAAACAATATATAGACTAAAACATGTGAATTAATGAAAATGAATAAATAATCATTCTGGATAAAGAAATCGAACTAGCGGGAAAATCGTGTCAAAATAATCACCTACCGCTTTTATTGGCGGGATTCTGCAGCAGTTGTTGAGTGTTTATATTTAAGACTTGTGTTGCGGTTACGTCGTCCGTGCACAGAAATGGTTGGTCCAGAATTCCATCTGCTAATAATTTCAAGAAACTTTTATCAATATCCTCCATTTTAATTACTTGACTTTCCATTGCTCTGAAAACTGGCGCGTCTTTAGTTGGCAACACATTGGACGTCAGCCGGTTGTCGCATGACAGTGCTATGAACCTGCTGATTGGTGTTAACGACGTGATGGTGGTGGCAAATAGTTATGTTCATTACATAAAGCGCGCGAAATTTGGTGAACAAAACATAATTTCAATCACTAAATTGGTTAGTGTATGTCAATCATCATTTACAAAATAAATCGGTCGCGGGGCTGTGCCCCGCCAGACCGATTTATTTTTGTAAATGTTGACTAACAAACACTAACCTATACTTAGTGTTCTCGACATCAAACATAGCGGTACTGTGAGCCAATTCGAGGCCAATTTAGGTATATTTCGATCTTATAGTTGGTTCACTTGAAACCAACACAGCAAATCACTTATTCATATTATTAGGTCTACTGTCAATATTTTTCAGGAATATGAGTATTTTGTTGATATAAATTTATACTGCCATATTCAATGCATAAATCGTAATTATTGTGTTTATTTAGATTCTATTTAAATTTCTTGAAATGTTTTAACTTTTCAATAAGAGGTTTGGACTAATTTTCTGACACTGGCAAATATCGTCATCATTCAAAATTATTTATGAATACATGGTTGCCTTTTTCCAAGCATTGTACTGACATTTGAAAGGGAGTTTGCTGGTTTACCTTCATAAGTGTTGCATTTGCCAGTATTTGGTGCAAATCCATAAGCAACATCTAATTGTTAATGTTTAATTTTTAAACGAGATCTATACATTAACCATTTCTCTAATGACATGCATATTAACCCTTTCCACCATAAATATGCCTTACTATGCCTCTGTAATAGTCACTTCTTGAAACCATTGTGATAAATAGAGACTTTGCCCCATTAATCCTTTCTCTGTTGAATATTCATGTAAATAATAATGACATCATGAATATTTTATTAGCTGATTTTTTTATAATGGCATTATGACCAAATTCGATTTTGGTGTTGATAGAAGCTGTTGAGTGATATCTGTTATGATTCCATAAGCAAACAGCAGACCGTGGTCAGACAACACCTACAGGAGCCATTGGCCCATATGATCTTGGTGTACTTTGTTTGCATGGAAAGGGGTGAAACTGCATTTATATAAAGGAATGGGTTTAATGCTCCTGCAAAACTTTTACATGTTATACATTCCAAAACTGTGTGTGCCAAACTCCTCATACATCGTTGATGAACAACAGATGAACAACAATGATGTGAGGATGTTCATAAAGAAAGGAATTTTGATCGCAATATTATTTGACAGAATGATGATCTATTCTTTTTATCTGTGATATTGTCGGTCTCTTAACCCTTTCCCTGTTCTATGTTTATTCCAAATTTCAGGACCTACTGAATATTCATGGACAAAATAGTAATAGCGAAATATGGCAGGTGGTACATTGAAGCCATTTTAGAAAATAATGAAATAGATCTATCAAATTCAATCAGCAAACAGAATAGATCCTGATCAGACGGCTCCTATAGGAGCAGTCTGATCTGGGTCTACTCTGTTTGCATATACATGAAAACAAGTTTATATGAAGGAAAGGGTTAAAGTCACATTCAACATTTTTATAAGTTAATGGGTAAATGTTAATTGACCCTTTATTTAATGAATATTTATGTAAGAAGTAATTACATAATGAATATTAGTTAGATGAATTGTTTTAATGGCATATGAACATAGGAATGTTTGGCAATGGCAGAAACTATAGAATCAAATCTATTTTATTCCACAGACAAACAGAGCAGCCCCTTTTCCAACAGCTGCCTGATCTGGGTCTACACAGACCGTTTGCAAAGGCTTCAGTAGATGTCTCTATCAGGTAAAGGGTTTAGATAATTTCTTTAAATAAAAAATATGCTCAGCTGCTGATGCCAATGATCGAGTCAACACCATATTCTATAACAGTTCTTGTAAAACCATAGAAACTGTGAGTTTTAAAATTTACAAATTCACTGAAATTGAAGTTTATGAGATAATTTATGTGGATGCTGTAAGTACTGTCCATTTCATTTTACTGTGTCACTGAATTTGAATCCAGATTTGTTTTCATTTCTTACTGGATCGAGATCAAATTTAAACCACTTGTGTCATCGTTTTTCAGGAACTCTGTGCCCGAGTTTCCCTTGAATCCATCTTTAAATAAAGATTTCATGCATAAAAACAATGTTTTCCCATTGTAAACACGTTCATTTCAAATTGCAAATGGCGGACAATTGACGTTGAGCGGAACGTTCGAATTTAACTAAGGGTAATTATAGCTCTGAAATGTTGACGTCATACACGAAATTACATCGTTTATTTCATATCAGTATGCAATTCACCCCTGTTGAAAAATGACACGCTCCACGATCCATCCATGCGGCGGCCATTTGCAAAGAAACAGCTGATCAAATTAGCATGTACAAAATGCATTTTCGGCATATAATTCCTTGTTACTGTATGATATTGAGGGATATTTAGCATGGGAGTTCCTGAAAAACGATGCGATCAAATGATGTATATTTAAGGTCAGTCTAAATCAAAAATAAAAAAATATCGACTAAAATTCAGTGACAAAATAAATTGAAATGGACAGTAGATATAATGGCATAATATCTCAATCTGACATGTATTTGACTGAAATCAAACTGAATTTCAAAGCCGGATGGTGCATCTATATTCAACTATAGAGTCCATTAAGTATGGAAAGCATTTATAAACAATGTAAATCCCGATTAGAGGGCTCCTCTGATCAGGTCTCTATAGTTGACCATTGATAGAGACTTCATACTTGGTCAGTATACTCATCCCATGAGGCTGCATTTTTTAAAAGTGCCATGCCAAGATCAATGTCATGTTACAAGGTCAGAAATCAAAAATTATAGTTCAAAGCGACTATGGGGACATCTTGTTAACCCATTGCCCGCCAGTCACAACTATAGTTGCATTTGCATTGCAGACATTGAAAACCCAGTTGAGAGAGCTCCTATATCTGGGTCTGCACTGTTTGCCATGGAAAATCCATGCCTGCATGTTTTATGCTTTTGCCTAGGAAAATCATTTTAACATGATAAGTGTCCTGTTTATATTTTTGTAAAGATTTTCCTAATTAATATTCAAAGAGGGCAGAGTGATAAAAAATATGTGGCAGGCTAAGGATTAATGCAATAAATAAATCTTGCACTAATACTATTGCTGCCATGTATAGTCAGTTTTCTTCAATTTTCTTTCGAAAACATAATCCTATCATCTGAATCCAAACTGTTTGCAAAAGTAATCACAGATTTTCCATTGGTGATGAGAGCCAAAAGGGATACCATTATATGATATTTATCAATATGCTATCTATATGGCAAAATGCTATCGATATATAGCAATAATGCTATCATATTTTTTAGCTCTTTTGTCGCAATAGGCGAATTAGCAATGACCTTTGCAAACAGTTTTGATCCCGAGGATTCGACATGGTTGATACTGCATTTATGTGTTTATAAAGAAATAGAAGAAACACCACTTTGAAACCTTAACCTTTTCCTCCATAAATCTTCTGTAATAGTCACTTCTTGAAACCATAGTGATAAATAGAGCATTTGCTCCATAGGAGCAAATGCTCTATTTATCACAATGGTTTCATTACTACATAATTCTAACATTTTCCTTTTCCCTAGTAAATGCTCCTTTTCGGTAGATTTATTCAAAGAGGTTGGGCCTAAAAATAGCCTATGACGGAATGGGTTAAGCAGACGATAATTTCAGCAGATAAAATTTATTTGGCGCCAAAAGCGTTGGGTAGTATTTATTCTTTTATTTTCTCATTGTTTGTACTAGATATATGTACTTGTAATTGCTGAATATTAAAAGGAATACATGTACATGCAATTAGTAAAATGATATTGATATGGTAATGAGTGGAATTCATGAATATTTGTGAAATGACAGGTTTTATCAAATGACTACAGTAAAACCTGTCTTAAGTAGTTATCAAAAAGAGATCTAATTATGGGTTTGTAAGGCAGGTGGTAAGCTTAATCCTATAGGAGCTTTCTGCATTACTTTTGTCCTGCATTAAGCAACCACCTGCTTTTTAAGACTCCTATGTTCAATAAATGAATGGCCACTAATATGATAGGTTCTACTGTACTAGTAAGCATCATGTTCTGTATGCTGTCATTAACCTTTTCTACACTATAAATTAACCCTTTACTGCATGTATATTCCTTTTAGCACCTTTGTAAATAGAGTAGACCCAGATTAGACAGCTCCTGTAATATTATACATATCATGAATGGTGTAAATGGTTAAGTACCTTTGCAAAAAATGTCATCAGTGCTTCAGTTCTGTAAACAAAACTATCTGTTAGTCTTACAGAAAAATGCTGTTAGAGTGTCAAACAGTTTTGATCCAATTGATATCACCTTGTCATGATTAATCCTTCTCATGCTGAATATTCAAATTCAAATTAATGATATGAATATTCAACGGAGAAAGGGTTAAAATACGAATAATTATATTTATTTGAATATGTATAATCTGTTGGAAGATGGACTGTAAACAATTTGTTTTAACCCATTCCCGCATATTGACGCCTTTTGACGCTTCTGTAAATGTCACTTTGCGAAACCATTGTGATAAATAGAGCATTTGCTCCACAGGAGCAAATGCTCTTTTTATCACAATGGTTTCAAAACTACAAAATTCTGAAAATTTCCTTTTCTCTTGTAATGCTCCTTTTCGGTAGAGTTAATCAAGCAGGTTGGATCTAAAAATAGTCTATGCGGGAATGGGTTAATGATATGAATAATTGTACAATTTTTGGTGTTAATTGATTTATACAAATAATGGACAGAATATAACATGTCCCATTACCTCATAGGCTATTTTTAGACGCAATCTCAGATAATGGAGCAAATAATCTTTTCACACTGGTTTCAAAAAGTAACTTTTACAGAGGCATAGAAACTTAAGGGTTAACCCATTCCCTCATACTTGATGCCTTTTCGACACCACTGTAAAATTCACTTTTGAAATGATTGTGATAAATAGGAGCAAATGCTGTATTTATCACAATGGTTTTGAAACGCAATTATTAATTTTCCCTTTTCTCTAGTAAACGCTCCTTTTCGGTAGATCTATCCAAAGACAGGTCTAAAAATAGTCTATGAGGGAATGGGTTAAAACTGTTTGGGAAGTATGTCACAGATTCATTATTGTTAACTCATCTGTTTTTGGGGGGTTTTTAAAGAAAAAAAGATTAGCTATTGTCGTAACTCCGTCATCCTCATTGTCATTGTTGTTGTTTTAATTAACTTTAATGTTAACTTTAATGTTGGCTGTTACTTTTTTACTATTCATGCCAATCTTATGAAACGTCCCACACATGTTCTCTCTCACATGGACTGTAATCAAACAGATGAGAGTTGGCTTCCGCATGAGGTGCTCTTGTTTAGAAAAGCATATTGGTGGATGCTGCATTTTACTATAAATAGATGAAATCTTTAAATGCTGAATTTCAAAGTGGAATGCTCCATTGTAATGTCCTTTAACCATTCGCTTGCTATTCACGTCAATATACCTACCTGTAAATAGTGAAGACCCAGATGAGACAGCTCCTGCAGGAGCTGTCTCATCAGGGTCTGCACTATTTACAAGTTGATTGTGCAACCAGTGCACTCCACAGCAGTGATTGCACAGCGAAATACTTGTACACAGTGAAAATATATGTAAATATACAACAGGGCATGGGTAAAGAAGAAGAAATGTATTTTAAAATTCAGCCAGAGAAGGGTTCAGTATGAAAGGTTATGATTTGGAAAAGTAGTTTGACTGACAAACAGTGCAGTCTAGGGATTAAAGGGTTTCTCTAGGAGCCCTGTCATCTGGACTATTCTGTTTGTATATAATAGTACACTTGTTTCCATCATTCAAAATCATTTAAAATTGTGTTTCAAATTTTTCGTTGCTGTTTAATTTTCAAAGAACACTTATTTTGTTCTCTTAGTTTTGTTAACTATAGGTAGTATTCATAAGTACCCTTCCTGGTTTGCAAAGAAACTTGAGGCACCTTATATTTACATCCTTATTATCCCCTGCCAAAGGCAGGGGGGTATTGCTCTGGGCTTGTCTGTCCATCTGTCTTTCCGTCTGTCCATCCGTCCTTCCGTCCATCTGGTTTCCACTCGATGCCATATCTCTGTAACTGATTGACAGAATTCAATGTAACTTGACATAAATATTTGTAATTACTGGGGCATCGTTCCCATGTATTACTTTTTCAGATCGCTTGCAGCATTTTGGAGTTATTACCCTTTATATTCAAAAATGGCATATTTTTTTCCGTCCAATGCCATATCTCTGTAATAGATTGACAGAATTCAATGAAACTAGACATTAATGTTTGTTATCACTGAGGCATCGTTCCGATTTATTACTTTTCCAGATCACTTGTGACATTTAGGAGTTATTGCCCTTTTATACGCAAAAATGACATTTTTTCCCGTCCGATGCCATATCTCTGTAACGATGGATAGAATTCAATGAAATTTACATGAATATTTATTATCACTGGGGCATCATTCCCATGTATTACTTTTCCAGATCTCTGGTGGCATTTAGGAGTAAAGAACAACCCCGCCCCCTTGTTTGCCATTTTACTAGGTAATACCTTTGGCAGGGGATATCAATTCTATGAATTTGCTTGTTTAAAAATTGCTTTGCACATACTGGTCAGTTGGTTGATTAGTCATTTGTTTGGTCCATTGGTAGCTCAAATGGTTTCCAATCATTAACTCAACCTTTTTATTGCTTTCGAAGAATGCAATATAGCGATCGGACGTTTTTCTTTTTACGGCAAAGAGTTCACTATTTCTTGTGAACATGCGCAAAAGAAAATAGTTCTCTTCAATTCTAAACTAGTTTTGTTGTAAATTGTTCATGAATTTATTTACTTTTCATGCATTTAATAATACTTCGCTTTGTCAGATAACTTCTAGTCTACACAATATCAACCTTTTAAAAGCTTGAATTATTGAATATACTCCCAAAAAACGCGAAAGAATATCGGTATGACTAAACACCGGATCCGACCGGATATGAAGTTCATATCCGCGGATATGAGTTGCGCAAGCTTGAAAATCAGCATTTATCATATATGCGGATATGAACCTCATTCCTGGTGTTTAGTCAAACATTGTTTTCGCAACACATTGGCGTTTCTACTGCAGCAATAGCTTGTCTGTAAATTATAAATTTCTTCTCCGCCGATAGCAAAGACTTCCTAACTAGAAAACCTGTTGTGTTTTTCATTGATCAATTACCTTTCCGCCGATAGGGAGGGAGAGGGAATTTTTTATATCGACACCGTGTACGTGATAAAACGCTAACCGCATTTCTATACATCCGTCTAACCTAGAGATCCGAGTAATCCGTATAGCGTTTATGAATCGCAGTGTCTGTACTTTCGCTTTCATACCAGCAGTACCACAACAATTTCTTTCTATTAACGTAATTTTACTGATGAAACACGATAGAAATGCCAACTTCTCTTGCAGTGTTAACAGGCTAGTATGCGTCTTACTCTCTACAATGGATTTAATTAGTTTCTCTACAAATCGAGATGGAACTTTCCATTCATGCCATTGTCATCGCAAAAATGCGAGACATACATGTAGGTTTCTTCATTTACAAAAAATGCCGATGATATCTTTATCTACCAAAAGTCCGATCATATTTGTCTTGGTTAATGGAATAGGTGAGATTTACTGTGATTTCTGATTTATAATGGGGTTTTATGAAAACTCATTGATGACGTGTTTACAATTTTAGTAATAGCCAAGAGTTATGCAGTTGTAGACAAAACGCACAAGAAAAACACCATTAAATTTTCAGAACTGCATGAAATGCTTTTAATTGAATTGTACTGTCACTTGATAGAGAAAATATGAACATGTTAAATGTTATGTTGATATTTTCTGACCTTTTCCCCATAAGCATTCATTTCACGCTTATTTTTCCCCTTCGGTAAGGCCAGGCCCTTTCCCCGGTACCCCCTTTCCCCAAAATCAAAGAAAAAACCCTGGGAGATGTCATAGCAAAGAACATTTGACAACAAATTTGATATGAAATAGCCAGAGATGATGTCATTCTTGGCCATCAACATCCTGATCTGATGGAAATGAAGTTATATTTTAAAAAGGTGTAAAACCGTGTCTACTCCGATCATGTATATTTACAGGGGTTAGTCTCCGTTTGGCTATTTTGAATAGACCCAGTAATGATAGAACAATTATAGAATTCATTTGAAAATGATTTATCTGTAAGAGTGTTAATAACAAAATGCTGTCAGTCCAATTTTCAAGAATAAATTGGAATATAAAAGTTGGGATTCATATAAGTTTATGATCAGTGGAATTCATGGTGGAGTTTTGATAAAATAAAACATCATGTGGATTATTAGGAATTTACTGTACATTTGATATCATTATGAATCAACCAAGATTTTGGATTAATGTGTGTGTGTGTGTGTTTGCATACATGTATATAAACCCGAACAAAATTTAACTAAAATTTCATACTACATTGTCTAAACAGTAGTTAAAATTCTAGGATTCGTAATTAATAAGGAGGGTAGTGCTTTGAAATACACAACAGCATTTGATATTGCTTTGATATGAATTGAAAGATGGACACTGTCACTCAGCATTGTATTTCTGACTTGTTGAGGTCAAGGACTGTCTGAGTGTTACTAATAACCACTTTGCTTATGGTTTGACTGTTGCTACAGTCTGTCATATTATGCCCCCATAGACGATAGTCGGGGGGCATATTGTTTTTGCCCTGTCTGTCTGTCAACAACTTTAACATTGGTCATAACTTTTGAGCCAGTATAGATAGAGACTTGATATTTGGCATACATATGTATCTCATAAAGCCGCACATTTTGAGGGGTGACGTGTCAAGGTCAAGGTCATCCTTCAAGGTCAGAGGTCAAATATATGGGTCAAATCGCCGACTTTAACATTGGCCATAACTTTTGGACCAGTAGAGATAGAGACTTGATATTTGGCATGCTTGTGTATCTCATGAGGCTGCACATTTTGAGGGGTGACATGTCAAGGTCAGAGGTCAAGGTCAGAGGTCAAATATATGAGGGGGCATAGTGTTTCACAAACACATCTTGTTTTTAGTATTACATTAAACAATTCCAAGACGTCAAAAATGGTGATTAACATGTACAGCAACTTCTTCCCTTACACTTAACATCCATATCAAACTCGAAAGCAATTATGGCTGTTCAGGCCTTTGATTTAATTAGAGTCCTCATATTTGATTGGGAAATTAGTAATGATTTATAGATTTTGAGGTCAGTACATGGAAGGTCAAGGTCACATTTTATGGTCAACGGTCAAACTAAAAACCAAATGGTTCAAGGTCTAATTTCTGAAACATTAACATTGGCTGTTACGTTTGAACTATCATAGGTAGAGACTTCATACCTGGCATGCATATTTATCTCATTATGCTGCAATTTTGATAGGAGCCATGTCAAAGTCATGGTCAAACTTCAATGTCAAATGTCAAAGCTTGAATACTGGTCATACTTTTATAATTACTAGAGATATAAACTTCTTTTCTGGCATGCTGACCCATCTCATGAAGCTGCAATATTTGAGTGGTACGATATCAAGGGTCAAACTTCAAAATCAAAGGTCACCATTGGGGGACATTCATATTTTACATTCATCTTGTTATACCCCCCACAAAGAAGTTTGGGGGGGTATACTGGAATCAGGTTGTCCGTCCGTCCGTCCGTCCGTCCGTGGACACAATTTTGTCCGGCCTTCTTCTTCTACAGTTTTGCTTCAATTTTGTTGAAACTTCATGTGTAGCTATATGACCATAAAAATCTGTGCACCGCATATTTTCATTATGATCGGACCACTACTTCAGGAGTAATCTCCCCCTTTTAGTTCCCTACCAATGTTTTCCGGTTTTCTCAACTTTTTATGGAAGTGACTGAAGATATAAACTCTATATTCAGTACAAAACTAAATCTAGATAAGTTACAACTTATGTTCCAATCTCAGTCCAATTGAATAATTATTTCAAGAGTTATTGCCCTTGAACTTTATTTTTTTTCTTCAAATTTTGAATTTTCCATACTTTTTTCAGAAGTGGTTGGAGATATTAACTTTATATTTGACATAAAGCTGAATCTACATGATTTACAGCCTTATTCCCAATCTCAGTATGGTTGAAAAAGTTTTGCCAGAGTTATGGCCCTTGAACTTTAATTTTTTGTCAAATTTTCAATTTTCCGGTCTTTCTTTGGAAGTGGTTGGAGATATTAAATTTATATTTCACATAAAGCTTATCTAGAGGAGCTTAAATACGAATATCGATCTGGTTGAATAATTTTGGTCAGAGTTATGGTCCTTGAACTTAATGTTTTCTGAAAAGGTACCTAGGTTTAGAACTTTGGAGTTGACACTTCACAAAAATAAACAAAGCTTCTTGAACTTATTGGATGACATTGTCTGGCAGCAGCCATAACACTTCTATGAATTTTAACAGACTTATCTCCCTTTTTGGACTCGACAATATCTGGTAAAAATTGCTTCATTTATGTTTGTGATTGATCTTGGATTGAATATTACATGTTAGAAGTGATATGGGGCATGTATTGTTTTTAAATCTCTTCATGTTTCTGTATGAACATGTTCAGATTGATGATAGGTGTTCTGACAAGTAGCCAGGTGGCGGGTATTCGTTAGCCTTTGGCTTACAGTTCTAGTTTTATTTTGTTTCTTAAACAGCAGAGTCACGAGATAACAAAACAGATTTAACCCTTTACTCTATAAATACGCCTTTCTAAGCCTTGCAAACAGAGTAGACCCTGATCGAAGCCATCTGATCAGTGTCTATTCTGTTTGCTCACGATATAATACAGAAATGATTCTACAGTTTCTTCCATGGCCAAACAGTCCTGTGTCCATGCACTGTAATTAAATACTGTAATTAATATTCATGATGCCATTATTTCTTATATGAATATTCATGGAGTAAAGGGTTAACATATAAAACAGAAAATATGTTGAGTATACAAAACTGGAATAGACGAAATTTCACTGCCATGTGACGATGAACTGTATAGTTCGTCTTTTCAATAAATAATGTAAAGTTCTGTTAATCTAGGATAACCAGTTTGTAAACAGTTAAGATCCAGATCAAGTGCCAATTGACTATGTGCCTCTATTGAATCCAAACTGGTTTTAAAGTGTTTATAAAACAAAAGATAAGACAATTCATCACTGTAAAATTTGAACAAATTTTGCAGACAATATGACATTAAAGAATTCACCATTGCAAAATAATTGGACAATTTCAAGGTAATCTCAAGGTGATATGACAAAGTGAGTATAATTTGACAAATTGAATTTGACAGTCTCAAGGTTAGAAATAAATATAATAGTTTAAGTCTGTGCATGCTGGGTAAATTTTTGTCTGCGACAATTGTTGTCTGCATTAATTCTTAAATAATTATCTCTCATTTCTTTGCAAAAATATTACATGTATCGAAGTATCAAACAATTTTGATGAGACCCTGATGAGATCCTGCATTATGCGGCACCTCATCTGGATCCAAGTTGTTTGCATAGGTAATCACAGTTTCCCTACTACCATGCAAAGAATAATGGTATATTGACAAATTCCAGACAGTTTCACAAACTCGGTGTGATTTGACAATCTAAGGGTATTTTGGCAGCTTGAAACTAAAATTTGGGGTAATAGTCTTTTCCCGGTTGAATATTTATGTAAGAAATAATGACATCATCAATAGTTATGAGTTGAATGTTATATGTACACAGAGCTCCAGATAAGATGCCTAAAAAAATATTTTCAGGTATAATTTCTGTACTTTTCCTCCAAACCCTATGTTGTGACCACTCTTTAGAATCATCTCGAAGAGGGTTTGGTGGAGAAATGACAATTTTAGTATTTGAGTATGCACCATTATATGTAGCTCTGTAGTACAAATGAAGTTTTGGTATATGTAGAAACTGTAAATGTAGAATCAGGGTCCATGCTTATAAAGCTTTTAGTTGAGTCTGAGTTTCGTTCTCAAGCTTTTGATTGGTCAGATTTGAGTTCTCAAGCTTTTGATTGGTCAGATTTGATCCAGAGGCTCAATCTCACCAATCAAAAACTTGAGAACGAACTCAGACTCAACTAAAAGTTTTATAAGCATGGATTCTGATCTATTTTAATTTCATAAGGTAACAGAAGCTGTCTGATCTGGGTCTACTCTGTTCGCAAAGAGGTGAAAGAATATTTTATATTAACCCTTTCCTCCATGAGTATTCATATAAGAGGCTGATAAATGCAAAATATAAGTAATGAAGAAAGATCCTAATATTATATTATGGCAATACTTTTGTCCTGCGCATTAAGTTTCAACGTGCCATAACCTATTCAGTCATGATTACATTTACAAACAGTTTTGATATCACAAGGATCCTGACTGTTAGACAGTCGCAGCCTATGTGTCCCACATTTTACTAACCGGATTTTTCAATAAAAATCTCAGCTTATAGTTTGGAGAAAACCGGGTAGGTGGGCCGTTGGGCATGCCGCGTGCCGTCGTTAACAAAACTTTAACATTGCTTATAACTTCTGAATTACTTAAGCTATACAATTCATATTTGGTAATAACTATGCAGATAGCTTGGGTGAAGGCCTTTCACTTGATACAAGGATACAGTCATGAAATCAGGTCCAGTTCACGATTTTGAAAACTTTGTGCCGTTTTTAACAAACTTTAACATTGCTATAACTTCTGAACTACAAATGCTAGGCAATTCATCTTTGGTATACAGATGGCTTTGGTAAAGGCCTATCAGTTGATATAAAGATATTTGAAATTAGGTCAAGGTCAAGGTCACTAATTTGACATGTTGGCTATCATTGAAAAACTTCAACTTTTTTCCCTAACTTCTGAACCAGATATGCTAGACAATTCATATAAGGTATGGGTATAGCTTTGGTGAAGGCCTTTCAGTTGATACAAGGATACATCATATTTGGTCAAGATCAAGGACACTATTTTGAAAACTTGGCTGTTTTTAACAAACTTTAACATTTTGCTATAACTTCTTATCCACAAACGCATGGCAATTCACCTTTGGTATTCAGATAGGTTTGTTAAGGACCTTACAGATGACATAATGGTATCTGAAATCAGATCAAGGTCACTATAATTTTGAAAATTGTGGCTGTCATTAAAATTTTGTCATAACTTCTGAACTACAAAGTCATATGCTAGACAATTTATATTTGGTATGCAGATAGCTTGGGTGATAGTCTTTCAGTTGAAAAATCCGGCTTTAATGCAGTTTCAGCATTTTTGCTTGTTTAGAATTTATATAATATATATATATATAATATAGAAGATAACAGATTTCCAGATAAGTTAACATGAATTAAATAATTTTCAAGAATAACTCCACTTTATTTCTCCGCCAATCCCTATGTTGTGACCACTCTTTAGAATTGTCTCGAAGAGAGGATTCTAAAGAGTGGTCCCAACATATTGGAAATGATTTTTTCATTTATTTACACTGTTTGTCTTTTAGGGTAGGGATTGAATAAGTGTGAGGTTGGGCACCCCTAAACCGGTTTAAACCCCCAGTGACTAATGTCACTAATCGTTCCAAAGTGATTCCATCTCCCCCTATTGTTTGTTTGTTTGTTTGTCTTTGTGCATCTCTTTGTATTTTGGTACTTATGTACATTTACTGTTTTCTTGTTGTGATGCTGTTCGGGCGGCTGTTTGTTTTGTATGTGGTGTTTCCTGCATGATTCATATTTGTACTTTTAATATTTGAGTATGCACCTTTATCTGTTCTGGATAAGTGATGATATGTACATGAAAGGTCCCAAGAGCTTAGTGGATTGAAGATCAGAATTAGATCTTTCTTTTTGGTTGCCAATGTAAAGGCATTATACTGTGTCTGTATATATAATTTAATAAAATTGGCTGTAGTTAGTCTTCAGAATTCAATTGACCTGTTCATGCTTATCCAGCTTAAATATTTTAAGGTCAGCAGTAAATTCACTATTTAACCTAAGTATTTTGACAGACAACTTTTAGTGCCTAATGGGCTCCTCCTGTCTGATAAGGGTCTACACTATTCAATTTACCATCTTCCATATTTCATTACAATAACTATTATGTCCATGAATATTCATTAAGTATTAAAATAAAGATGTATTGAAATTTTGAATAGACATAGAACAGGTAATGGGTTAATGGGAGGGGGGGGGGGGGATTGTCAGAATACCTAGGGTAATAATCTGTTCCAAAATATTATGTCAGTCATCCAAAAGATATGCTGCAAAAATAATATTTCTGCTCTAGTTTGATTTTTCTGCTAGCATGCTATGGGTGAATTTGTAAGAACTTTAGTATACAGGTACAAATGCATTTGTTTGTATCAGGCAGGTTAATTACAGCTGTAGAAAGACCCCAGAGATTCTTCTAGGCACATTTGTGTTAATTCATGCACAGAGGAACACTAAGATAGAACCATCGACCTACCGCAAGCTAGATTGAAGGCTTTCTTGCATGAAAAATCTGAATGCCCAGACAAGGATAAAGATGAGATGCTGAGTTACTAAACTAACTCTTATATTGTTTTTCCCTGAAAAGAACTTAAAAATATCATTGGTTGTTTAAGCAGCCTAAAGTTTTCTTGCATATTAATTTACTGCAATGACCCTAAATTGTTGGACAGACAAATTTAGGCAAATAGTGCAGACCCAGAAAAAAGATGTTTGATCAAGCAGGGTTCCCACGGACAGGGAAAAGTCAGGGAAAAAAGATTTTTTTTCAAGGTCAGGGAAAAGTCAGGGAATTTTTTAATTGGTCTGGGAAATTTGAAATTTGGCAAAAGTCAGGGAAAAGTCAGGGAATTTTGGAACCAAAGGATGAGGACTGAGGAAATATGTCAAAAAGGAGAAAGAATGAAAATAAAAGGCTAAGGCAGTTTCTTCAATTTTGACTAAACCAAACATCTTTATACATAAAAACTTGAATTGATCTGATCTAATATTTTGACCATTAAGGGCCTTTTTCAAAGATTATCATGTCAAAATTCACGTCACATTTTTGTTACATGCATTCAGCCATAAAATCAAAGAGAACATCTTTATACATCTTT
This sequence comes from Azorinus chamasolen, assembly GCA_963576725.1. Classification (NCBI taxonomy): domain Eukaryota; kingdom Metazoa; phylum Mollusca; class Bivalvia; order Cardiida; family Solecurtidae; genus Azorinus; species Azorinus chamasolen. Next base: position 43,407,818 of record OY755248.1, read on the forward strand.
GATTAGCTTTGTATATTTCACATCCAAATTTTATAGTATATCTATCATGAAGTCTGTTAAAACAAAATCATTGGAGAATTCTGGCACCTCTGCAAGACTCAGCATCCATTTTGACAGCAGTGCTAGAATATGGCAGCAATGCTAGATATTAGACATTCTACAGTAGTGTCTTCACTTGTTAGGACAGGCAGGACAGCAGTGCTAGATATTGGACATTCTACTGTACTGTCTTCACTTGTAAGGGCAGCAATATTTGGTCTGCTATTATGAAAACAGTGAAAATGTAGACCCTTTTCTGGCATCTACATAGACCCATTAAAAGGACCTATTTTTCCCATTTTGGGAAAAACATCCCAAGTGATGCAAAATTTTGATTAAATTGCAAAACAAGAAGGCCTGAAAGGCCCTGATATCGCTCACCAGAAAATCAGAGGAGAATATTTTCAAAGTTTTCACCATGTGTTTCTATAGAAAACTAGCCAGCCCTGAGGCGGGGCCAATTTTGACCCCATTTTAATAGCATGCTGTATCAGTGTCTTACAGACTGTATGACGTACTATTTTAAATTCAGCTTACACAGAAAAACTGAAAGATTAACCATTTCTACCATAGATACACATTTTATCACCTTTGCAAACAGAATAGACCCATATCAGGCAGCTCCTGTAGGAGCTGCCTGATCAGGGTCTACTCTGTTTGCTTAGAAAAATATCATAAATCTGAGTTTTTACTGTAGTCTACTGCCAAAATATTTCTTAACTTTGCTTTAAAAAAATAAAATTTTACTTAATTATATATTCATAGTAGATGGAGTCTCTAATAAAAAATCATGGAGGAAAGGGTTAAGAGAGGTAGAAAATATTCAAGATACTTTATACTTTGGGTGCATATTAGGACATGTTTGGCATCCTGCATGTAACATTCAATATTGAGCAATTAAAATGAAAAAGTCAGAAACATTTTTTTTAAAATGATCAAAACACTACTGCTGTATATATAGTTGTCATAAAGGGAGAGGTGGTAAGGATTGGCTGATGGGGAGGACCGAGGCCAACATTTATTTATCATGCTCATAGATGACCAATTAAACTTAATCTGTTAACATGGGGTCAGGGAAAATTGAAATTCGGTCAGGGAAAAGTCAGTGAAAAGTCAGGGAATTTTATATTTTCTGTTTTGTGGGAACCCTGTCAAGGTCTTGATGAGTGTCCCACATTACAGGGTATAACCTTTTCAAAATGGTTCCAAGTTGATTTATTTGGTTTTACACATTGGTGATGAATGGAGACTGGGTGTCTGAAACTGTAGAATAATTAGGGTACTCAGCATTCTAAAGGTTAAAGCTGGACTGGTACCAAGGAAAAAAGTTTGGCACAATTAACTTTTTCACAGTGGAATAGTCTATTATTGTTTATCCATCATTGAGTCCATACAGTATGAAAGGATAAAATCTATGAGAGGATTTTGAATGAAAAACAGTGCAGACCCTGTTCAGAGAGATCCTGTAGGAGTCCTCTGATGTGGGTCTGGACTGTCTGCAAATGACGGTGCACTTGTTTCCAGCATTTGAAGGGTTAACTATGCTTTATTGCACATCCAAGTCTCTGTACAGTTATTGTTTTTGGCATATTTTATGTCATATATGACTTCTGCCTTATGGGCATGACTCCATCCAATGCATCTGGCATTGGTATATTTAACGTAAGTCTAACAATGCTGACTTTTCAAATAGACTATTCCAAAATTCAAACAGGTCAAGCTTATGGTGAATACTTAGGGATTCTTCTAAAGAACAGTGTAACATGACAAACAGTGAAGACCCTGATGAGAGGGTTCCTTCAGCCCTCTCATCAGTGTATACACTGTTTGCAAAGGACATTGGTGACTCGTGTTTCGCACAGTAAGGGTTAAATTTTAAGAAACCCTGTCTCTACCAGTTTCCAATGCTGAATGAGTTAGTTTGGTGTCATCTGGATAACTTTTGTGTGTTTGTTTTGTCTTTGTGCGTCTCTTGTTGTTTTTATAGATATGTACATTTGCTGTTTTCTTGTGTTGCTGTTCGGGCGACTGTTTGTTCTGTATGTGGTGTTTCCTGCATGACTCAATTTTGTACTTTTAAATGAAATTAAAGGAGTACTAGCAAGTAGTGTAGGCCCTGATCAAACTGCTTCTGATAGAGTAGTTTGATCTGAGTCATGCCAAATGTTTAGAGTAATGATGGTACTACCTTGGTTTGTATTTTCCTAATATTTTAACCCTTTGAATGTGGAAATATGATTGAACTAGTATTTGTAAACAGTTCTTCCTTGAATGTTTAACCCTGAAATTACTCTTTGAACTATTAGATATAAAGATGTCCTACTTGACATGCACATTCGTCTCCTGAAGCTGCAACATTTAGATGGTGCCATATCAAGGTCACACTTCAAGGTCAAAGGTTGGCTACCATGGAGGGGGTATACATGTTTGATAAACATGTCTTCTTAAGTCAAACTAATAAAAACAGATATGTTGTATCTCTGGAAGTTGGAGTGTGTGTGTGTGGGGGGGGGGGGGGGGGGGGGGGGGCGTTCTTGGTCAAGGTCACTATTTTAGAAATCAGTGACAAAGCCAATGTTTCTGGTGTTCAAAATAGATAATCAAAGCATTTTGCTGGGGCACCATGTTACACATCGCTTATTTAAATTGTTTAATTTACAGCACTGTTCTTGCCAGTGATATTTCTCAGCATCTGCTTGTTGAATAATGTGTTACACAATGAGCAGCTAATGTTTTTATTTGACATGCACATTTTGTATTTTGTTTTATTTCACCAGTTATGTCTTTTTAAGTTTGAAATAATTATACTAAGCATTTCAGCATTTTTACAACTGATTGCTTTAGCAATCACTGGATGAAAGGAACTAACATTTAAGTCTTTGCATGCTAAGTAATTGCCTTCTGCTAATAATGTTGTCTGTTACAATTTTTCTCAAGATTTTTAAACAGATTTTCTGATTATTAGAATTCGTTGGTGGTTTGGTTTGTGGGCAAGCAGGGAGGCATCAGACTGTTATAGAATAAGATGTAGGAACAAAACTCAGTGTACATATAGCTTACATAGACAACTACTGTGATTAATCATGGTCAGTTACTTGAAATAGAAAAAAAACCAACAGTGTCGGTGAGATAATTTTAAGTCAGGAATAGGTATAAAGATTAAACCTGGTGTACTTGTTATTTACTTGGAGACAAAAAATGAGACTATATTTGGGGGTTTAAATTGGGGTCAAGGACATAGTCACTGTTTCTAAAGCAGGGCTCAAGCAAGAGGGCAATTTGGGAGAAAAAGTCTCCCTAACCCTGCTGACTTCCCACTGTTTTGAGCTGAGGGGGAAGTTAATTTTATTATAAAGAACATATAGGGAGATACAAAATCAGGACCAAACTTCTCCCTCAATATCACTAAACTTCTCCCTGATTGAGAGCAACAGCTTGAACACTGTAAAGAATAAAAAAATGTTCCTGCCTATTAAATTTAGTAAGCTTTAAAAAGAAAATGTGATATATATCAGTAGATGGCTTAAGTGGAGACTAAGGAAGGGATTGCATGAGGGTGGTTATTGTGTCAAAGTCAAGGACACTATTACTAAACCTTTAAAAAAAAGTTTCTGTGTGATAAGTTAATTAGAGATATTTAGGACCAAGATATTTAAGATATACAGTGTTCAACAGGTTTCAATGAAAGTTTTTATACAGTCTCAATGAAGTGTAGATGTGCTTGACACAATTTTAGTTTACCGCTCTGCAGACTATAATTATGGAGTTACCTGCCCTTGAACTCAAATGTTATGGTTAATTGTTACATGGGGGTACCTGTGAGCTTTTGGCACTGTTTCTACTGTTTTCAACAGATTTCAATAAAAAAGTTTATATACATGGTATCCGTGATGTATTGATGTGCATGACATAATTCATTGCAGTATTTAACAATACATGCAGAGTTATCTGCCCTTTGACCAAATGGGTTCCTAGCCTATGAAGTTTGAGGAATGAATTTCTACAGTTTTCAACATATTTCAATGTAAATTTATAGACATGATCTCTATGAAGTGTAAATGTGCATCATGTTATTTTGTGTCAGTATTTATTATTGCATACATGAGTTATCTGCCCTTGCAATTGTAACCAAGGCTGCATATTGGGGAAATTTATCACATGTAGTGATAGCTCAAGTTTCATTTCACTTCAGAATACTGAGTGTCAAATAATTTGGACCCTAATTAGACACAAAGTTACTCACCATTTTCAGCTGGGTTCACACTGTTTACATAGCAATGTTAGGAGTTCACCGCAAGCATGTTGAGTTACCAGGGAAGCTTGCTTATCACCTGATCATAGACATACAGTAAAACCTCTCTATAACGACCACTAAATTGTGTTAATTAGTTGTTATTTAGGGCAGGTTGCTGCTTAAAAGAATGTTCTGTTTTACTCTCACCTTGCTTTAAGCAATCACCTGCCTTGAACACAAAATACATGATGTAATTTAGTGGCTGTTATAGAGAGGTTTTACTGTATTGTAAACTCTTCCACCATGTTCATTTTCATTGACTAATGGATACCAAATTCCCCCCATTACTAATGCCCTCACCCTTATAAATGTCCCATTATTTCTGGGGAAAACTATTAATGATCACTAAAACAACTAGAACACTATATAATTACTATTAGATAAAGAAATATTTTTTAAAAAAAAGGTGGTAGCTTAATGCAGACTGATAGCAATGCAATGGAGTTGTCTGCATTGCTTTCATTCTGCATTTAAAAGCAGCAACCTGAGTACAAAATGCAAGAAGCTCTTTTTAAAATTTGAAATGCTTCTTGGAACATAATTACATTGATTAGAGATAATACTGTATTCCATTTTCACTGCTATTGTTGCTGTCAGTTTTATTCCGTAGTAATCACTTACTGGATTTCTGTAAGCACTTTCTGATCAAGGTCAGCTCTGTTTGCTTATTGAATGATATATATAGATCTTACTCTGAAGTCTGTCATGGCTAAAATTTCTTTTTATCCCCCCCCCCCCGATCAGATCTGGGGGGCATATTGTTTTTGCCCTGTCTGTTTGTCTGTCTGTTTGTCTGTTTGTCAGCAACTTTAACATTGGTCATAACTTTTGAGCCAGTACAGATAGAGACTTGATATTTGGAATGCATATGTATCTCGTAAAGCCGCACATTTTGAAGGGTGACATGTCAAGGTCAAGGTCATCCTTCAAGGTCAGAGGTCAAATGTATGGGTCAAATCACCGACTTTAACATTGGCCATAACTTTTGGACCAGTAGAGATAGAGACTTGATATTTGGCACGCTTGTGTATCTCATGAAGCTGCACATTTTAAGGGGGTGACATGTCAAGGTCATGGTCATTCTTCAGGGTCAAAGGTCAAATTGTCTGTTTATTTGTCTGTAACTTTAACATTGGTCATAACTTTTGAGCCAGTACAGATAGAGACTTGATATTTGACATGCATATTTATCTCATAAAGCCGCACGTTTTGAGGGGTGACATGTCAAGGTCAAGGTCATCCTTAAAGGTCAGAGGTCAAACATATGGGTCAAATCACCGACTTTAACATTGTCCATAACTCTTGAACCAGTAGAGATAGAGACTTGTTATGTGGCATGCTTGTGTATCTCATGAAGCTGCACAGTTTGAGGGGTGACATGTCAAGGTCATCCTTCAGGGTCAAAGGTCACCAAATTCAAATTGGCCATAACTTTTGAACCAATAGAGATAGAGTCTTGATATTTGGTATGCATGTGTATCTCATGAAGCTGCACATTTTGAGGGGCAACATGTCAAGGTAAAGGTCATCTTTTAGGGTCAAAGGTCACCAACTTTAACATTGGCCATAACTTTTTTTGAACCTGTAGATACAGACTTGACATTTGGTATGCATGTGTATCTCATGAAGCTGCACAGTTTGGGGGTGACATGTCAAGGTCACGGTCATCTTTCAGGATCAATGGTCACCGACTTTAACATTGGCCATAACTTTTGAACCAGTAGAGATACAGACTTGACATTTGGTATACATGTGTATCTCATGAAATGAAGCTGCACAGTTTTGGGGTGACATGTCAAGGTCAAGGTCATCTTTCAGGGTCAAAGGTCACCAACTTTAACATTGGCAATAACTTTTGAACCAGTAGAGATACAGACTTGATAGTTGGTATACATGTGTTTCTCATTTGGCTGCACAGTTTGAGGGGTGACATGTCAAGAATCAAGGCCATCTTTGAAGGTCAAAGGTCACCAACATTAACATTGGCCATAACGTTTGAACCAGTAGATATACAGCCTTGATACTGGTATGCTTGTGTATCTCATGAAGCCGCGCAGTTTGAGGGGTGACATGTCAAGGTCAAGGTCATCCTTCATGGTCAAAGGTCACCAACTTTAACATTGGCCATAAATTTTGAACCAGTAGAGATACAGACGTGATATTTGGTATGCTTGTGTACCCCATGAAGCTGCACATTTTGAGGGGTGACATGTCAAGATCAAGGTCATCCTTCAGGGTTCAAATATCATATCGAGGGGGCATAGTGTTTCACAAACACATCTTGTTTATCCCTTACAATGTGGGAAACATGTCACTAATATCCGTTGCAAACAGTGTAGACCCAGATGAGAGGGCATGTTACATTTTCCCTAGAAAAATCCCTAAATATTCTAAGCTTGATCTGTTTGAATTTTGGAATAGTTCATTTGAAAATTCCGCGTTGTAAGATTTAATGCATAATATTTGTGCAGTAATAAATTCTTGAATTAATATTCATAGAGGAGAGGGCGATACGGCTGTCCAAGACTTCCAGATATTATAGAGGATTATTTTGATATGTTGCACGACTTGTTGCAGATTGTCCATGACCTGTGGTCTCAGACATTCGTATCCTACCATATCCCATCTTAAGTCCAAGTGTGACTGGAGTCTTAAGAGATGATACCCTTAACAACCATGTGATGAAAGCCTCACTCTTTGCAAGCTTTACAGGTAATTGTCATCTGCAAAATTTATCAGTTCTGTTTAAAACAACATGATCAATATGTCAAATGCTTTTGATCCAGTTTGAGATGCCAAGTTAACCCAGCATCTCACCTTGATCCAAACTATTTTGTGTGTGTAATCAAGACTTCTCTGCTAGCATGTAAAGAGTTAAGACAAAATCACATACATATAATTATGATACAAAATGTTTTGCTGCATGATGTGGTTAAGAGTTTTGTCTCTACCTTGCATATTATTACTCCACCATAAAAATGTCTGCAATATCTAAATGTCTAATTTCTAAGGATTTAGCAGTATTCATATATTGTTAATGTTTAGCTGTATTAATATATACATAGTGAGGTAACTGTAAGCATTATTTTAATGATATGAAAATCAGTGTATGCTCATTTCCCACATTGAAAGGGTTATGGTTCAAAACTTGCTATCTTTTCAAACAAACAAAAGGACAAAAAGTTCAAGTGACAGAAAGCTTGGATATATATCAAGCAGATATAATTGGCATCTGATATGGATGAAGTTGTTTTTTAAGTGCTTGTCATACAGCAATATGTAGAAGAAAGGTTAACCGTGCAGCTGAACATTTGATGAAGCTTAGCAGGATTAAGAAAATTAAACTTCAAAGAAATCAAGATATTTTGCCCAAGGCTTCACTCATGATTTAACATGAGAAAAGAGTTAACAGACATTTGCAAATAGTGTAGACCCAATCAGAGGGCTCCTAGATTGGGCAAATAATATCCTGTCATACAGAATAGACACAATCTTTAAGTGGACCATTCCACTTTGAAAAAATCAGCATTAAAAAGGTTAACCCTTTGCTTGATGGAGGCACAGTATGTATTTGCAAACAGGGTAGATCCAGATCAGGCAGCTACCATAGGAGCTATCTGATCAAGATCTGCTCTGTTTTTAATATCATAGATCTAGTTCTGTGATTGCAAAAAATGCATATGACACTATAATTCAGCTTATTATTTTTAAGTCATTATATCATCAGGTAAGGGGCTACCAATTATCATTTCACCAGGTAAGGGGTTACCAATTATCATTTAATCAGGTAAGGGGTTACCAATTATCATATCATCAGGTAAGGGGTTACCAATTATCTTTTCATCAGGTAAGGGGTTACCAATTATCTTTTCATCAGGTAAGGGGTTACCAATTATCATTTCATCAGGTAAGGGGTTACCAATTATCTTTTCATCAGGTAAGGGGTTACCAATTATCATTTCATCGGGTAAGGGATTTAACCCTTTAATCCATATATACATCTTTAAACGCATTTGCAAACAGAGTAGTGCCTGACCAAAGGGCTCCTGCAGGAGCCGTCTTATCAGGGTCTGTTCTGTTTGCTTCTGGAATTACATAGAGCTGATTCGGCAGTTTTTATCATCCAAAAACTTTTCTTCCTCACATGCCTTTATAGATATTAAGCTAATTAATATTCAAACATTTATTATTTCTCACATGAATATTCATGGAGTAAATGAGTTATCTGTTAGGGAATCTGAATGTTCTACTAATATACATGTACAAGAAAAATGAAAGGGAAATTGAATGTTCTACTAATATGCAAGAAAAATGAAAGGGAATCTGAATGTTCTACCAATGTACATGTACAGTGGAATACCCTTAGCTCGAACTCGGTTAGAGGTTAGAGCGAATTATACCGGTTAGCTCGAACCTACTTTGTTGGTCCCAACAGTTTCCTTATATATTTCTATTTAACACAGTATCGTTACCTTGTTAATTTTATCTCGAACTTTTCGTTTGCTCAAAGTAAATTTTCAGTACCGTGTGCACAATTCTCTTAAGTTTTAATCTGGTTACCTCGGCATGACACTTGCTGTCTCGCCTGATCAGACTACACAGCAAATGTGTGAAATACAGGTTGTTGCGACAGCCTTTGAAGCTGCCTGCGCGTGACCATTAACACGCCGCTTATGTTGTCAATAATAATCCGCTAATACCCTGCGCGCACCATCAGTGGTTGTTTGTTTGTTTTTTTATCTGAGAAAAACTTAGACAGCAGTTTTCGTGTCATTAATGAGTGAACGATTTTGAGAAGTGGATTCGGTGATTTCAAGTGGCAAATTCATAAGTGTGTGTATATAGTGTTTGAAGAGTGTTTTATGTATTAGATACTTGAAAAGTATTCAGTAAATATTGATCTAAAAAATCTAAAAAAAGAAAACAAAAGAAAAAACGCTTACATATTAGCACATGCTGACGATGATTCCATAAGGATTTATGCATACATAAATGTAAGTGTAACAGTCTACCGTGTTTGTGTGTATAATAGACAGTGACACCGTCTAAGCTAAATCGGAAGTGTACCCATGACAGTCTAAACAATTCGTTGTTACTTTCAGTTTTATGTTTTGCTTGTTGATGATATTATGATTGATATTTGCTTTATTCTGCTTTAATTCTATGAATATTCCTGTTTATTTTGTGTTATGTTACCAGAAGATAGCGCCCACTTGATCTAATAGAACAATTACCAGTATAGGTGTCACGGAGTGTATCTTCATACTACATTTGCATTAATTACACATACTTCGTAAAGCAAAGGGCAGTTTGTTACCTGATCGCCAAATTTGAAATAACATAATGAAACTATACAATTATACAAAGCCAATAAAGTTTGTTAGTATCTTAGCATGTTAAATTATAGCAGTGAAATATGCATAATACGTGAACTTAGCATCTGGAAGTGTGTAGGCCAAACACACACAGATTTCGACAAACTTATGCATTAATACCGATACATCAAACTTCGGTTACGTTAAACTAATTATCAGGGTCCCTTGAACTTCGAGGTAACGGTATTTGACTGTACAAGAAAAATGAAAACTTATATACAAGAAAAATGAAAGGGAATCTGAATGTTCTAACAATATACAAGAAAAATGAAAGATAATATACAAGAAAAATGAATAGACTTATAAGCTTGGATATTAGGTATACGCCCTAAGTATTTGGGCTCATTAAGGAGCATTTTGATCAGGGTCTATGCCATTTGCTATTATGTCAGTCTAATTTAGCCCATTCCCTGTTGAATATTCATGTAAGAAATGACTATTTATTAGCTGATATTTTCTAATGGCACATGTACACAGATTTTATGTATTAGTAGAAACTGTAGGGTGTCTAAGGTCTGTTATATTTTCATGAGCAAACAGCAGATTCTGATCAGATGGCTTCTGCTGGAACCATCTGATCTGGGTCTATTCTGTCTGCAAAGGCGTGAAAAGGCATTAATATGAAGGAAAGGGTTGAAGTTATCAAATTGGTGCTTAATTGGCTTATTTGGCTTTCTAATCTTGTGGAGCAAAGAGTACTTAGAGTAAGCATTACGCAGTCACTAGCTTGCAGAGTAAATTTTCTGCGAAAAAGTACTTTTCGTCATTCAGTTGAACGTTCCAAATGTCAAACAGTATGACAACACACTGCCAATAGATGTGATCCTTACTCTCTGTAATTTAAACCATTTTTGTATGAATTTAATCACTTCATGAATATTCTTTCATTTATTTTTATAAGGTAAAAATTTAATAGGATATTGTTGACTTAGACAGACCAGACCCTGACTTAGACCAGACCCTGATCTGATATTTCCTATAGGAGCCGTATGATCTTAGTTTACCCTGTTTGCAAAGGCGTGTATACAGTAAAACCTCTCTATAACAGTCACTAAATTACATCTAGTGTTTAGTGTTAAAGGCAGGTGGCAGCTTAAAGCAAGGTGAAAGTAAAACAGAATGCTCCTATAGGAGTGTTCTGTTTTACTTTCGCCTTGCTTTAAACAGCCACCTGCCCTAAATACCAACTAATTAACACATTTTAGTGGCCATTACAGAGAGATTTTACTGTATATGAAGGAAAGTCAATTTTTTCCAGCTGAATATTCATACAACAAAATAATGACATGAACATTTTTAAGCTGAATTTTAAAAAATGGCTTATAAACACGGGATCTTTCGGCCAAGGCCGAAACTGTAGAATCAGATCTATACAATCCCAAACACAGCAGACCGGGATCAGACAGCTCATACAGGAGCCTTTTGTTTGGGATCTACTCTAATCTTGCTAAATTGTAAAATGAGTAAAGATAAAGGGTTAAAAGTAACTTGTTAACTTATAACTAATTATACTCAAATACTGCAATTGTTTTTATTAACCCTTTACTTCATAAGCTATTTTTAGATACAAAATCTACCGAAAAGGAACATTTACTTGAGAAAAGGAAAAGCTTAGAATTGTGCAGTATTGAAACCATCTTGATAAATAGAGCATTTGCTCCTATGGAGCAAATGCTCTATTTATCACAATGGTTTCAAAAAGTGACTTTTACAGAGGCGTAGAAAGGCGTATTTATGGAGGAAAGGGTTAAGAGGTCTTCAAAACTGCTTAACAGGTTATAACAATTTTTTGCCACCAGTAAATAAGCTTTGCTTATAAATATTAAATATGTGCACATTACGTAGGCACTGTAAAGAGAGGCTTTGTGATAACATTTACAGTGTCAAACAAACCACACAAGACAAAACCTCATAAAGATCTCTTTGATATTTGTAATTTATAAAGAAATAGGAACATAATGTACACTTTGGGTATGGGTATGGCAGCGAATATTATTCTTACCACACAATAATTGCTTTGTTTACTTCGGATTTTAGAAGTACAGTAAACTCTGCTTGTATCTATATCAGGGGACCTTGAAAAACAGGCATTTCTGGCATGTCATGATAATACCATCTGAATGATATGCTGTCTGGAAAACTGGTTACTATATAAGTGAATCACCATTGGATTAACAGAATCATTTACCAAATAGGTTATGAAAGAAGAAAGATAATCTGTATTCGGGTGTTGACTCATAGTTAGTCAAAGCATACACTGCTCCACTATTAACCCTTCTCTTGCTGAATTTTAAAATACATTTCTCCTTCTTTACCCATGCCCTTTTGTATAATTACATAATTATATCTTCACTGTGTACAAGTATTTCGCTGTGCAATCAGTGCTGTGGGGTGCACTGGTTGCACAATCAACTTGTAAATAGTGCAGACCCTGATGAGACAGCTCCTGCAGGAGCTGTCTCATCTGGGTCTTCACTATTTACAGGTAGGTATATTGACGTGAATAGCAAGCGAAGGGTTAACTGTTTACATGCACATTTCCTGGTTTTGCAATGCAGAAAACAAAACCAGAAATGGTTAATCATCTGTAAAAGTCATTGAATTGGAAATCCTTGTATAATCATACATCCAGGTTTGGCTTACCATTGCTAAAAGGTTTTGAGTCCCGTAAAGGTATGATGGAAATTATGTTTATTTCTGAATTCCACATCATTTTGGACATTGAAAGGAATAATTTGTTATGAGGTTCCATTTGTGTGGTGACAATTTGCATGTTGGGATATTTCAAATATATTCTGGATTTAAAAGCATTGAGAAAGTATAAATTATCTTTACTGATAATAAGAAATTGTGCAATAAGAAGTTGTGCTATTATTTTTACATCTTTACATTTTCCCTGTGTCTCGAATTTTTGCACCCTTGAGATTTTTCACACATATCTCAGTCTTGCTTGCACACCTTCTTATGGGTGACAAGCGATGATTACCATTACATGTTGTAAGCATAAAGGTTAGAGACCAGAATGTAGTATTGTGACATCCAGGTTACCTTTCCTAGCAATATATACATTGAATTGAACAGGCAGTGAGCAGGGACTGTGCATCAGTATCGCTACAAGTGAGATATCGTTGCAAGCGAATTTGTTATAGGTGGAGTTTACTTGTTTGCAAATGTTTTTCTAGTATTGCAGCAGAAGTTGTTTCCATATAAAAAGAATTGTTTTATTCCATTGAATGCAGGAAACAAGTACATTTGCTTGTGCAAACACTGTAGACCAGATCGGATGGCTCCTAGATGGGTCTACAGAATTGTCAAGCAAATTGTAGTATTTCATACTGTATGGACTCTGTACTGTATAGTTAAACACAGATGTCAGATGGGCTATGCTTTGTGCACTAGTAGCAATTTTGTGTTGACCATAATTAAACAAACAAGATCTCAGTGTCTTACCAGGATCCAATCTGTTTCAGAGATGATAATTATTTATCGCTCAGAGATTAAGTGTAGTATTATCTCTAATAATATTTCTCCCAGGGGCCTTAATTTTTTTAAAAGGATTTTTTTGCATTTTTAGCTCGTCTGTTTCGATGAAAAGTTGAGCTATTGTGATAACTGGGTCATTGTTGTCGGTGGCGGCGTGCAAAAACTTTAATGTAGCTCATTACTCAAAAAGTATAAGAGGTATCAACATGAAACTTCATAGGTTAGTAGATCTCGTTGAGGGGAAGGCCCCTACTTAAGAACCATAACTCTTGATTTCAAAATCTTGGAGTTATGGCCCTTTATATTTTTCAAAAATGTTAAGTTTAGCTGGACAAGCACCAAATTAGACAAGCGTTGGCGCCGCACACAGCTCTTGTTTACACAGGTGGTTGTTTAATTCAGAATAAAAGCAATGTAGAAAGCTCCTATGAAGAATTTTCTGCATTGTTTTAGTCTGCATTAGGCAACCACCTGTAGTTTGAAAAACCTGTATTTCTTTATTAAATGGTTATTAAAAAGAGTTTTAGTTGTTTTATTGATCTTTAATTTCCCCCAAGAAGTAAGGGACATTTAATAGGGTGGGGCATTTAGTGAGAATATGGTACTTTATACTAATGCTTTTCAAAATACCGAAGAGTTATGATACAGTTTGCTGTATTGTGTTCAACAGAGCTCCAGATAAGATGTGTAAATTTAAACATTTTCAAGCATAGCTCCTATATTTCTCCACCAAACCCTATACTGTGACCACTTTTTAGAATCACCACTTCGAGACAATTCTAAAGAGTGGTCATAGTATAGGGTTTGGTGGAGAAATGGCAATTTTTATATTTGGGCATGCATCATTATCTGTAGTTCTGGCTCATTTTACTGTAACCCTTTGAATGCTGAAAAAGTAGAATAGTCTATCACTGCTTGATGATAGAGTCCATTCAGAGTGAAAGGCTAAACTTTCCTGGAGGATTTGGAATGCCATGTAAACAGTGCAGAACCTGATCTGATTGGTCTTCTTTGAACCCTCTAATCTGGGTCTACACTGTTTAGAAAATGCCAGATCACTTTTTTCCAGCATTCAAAAGAGTAATGAATTTCAATTCATGGCTGACTAGAAGAGATACAGTCAAGCGACCGTTACTAAGATGTCTAAATCAGGATCTTTAAGACAGGTGGTAGCTTTGTGTAGGTCAAAAGTATTTGCCCTGCATTAAGCAACCACCTGCTTGTTTAAGACTCCTTTGTTCAATAAATAAAGGGTCACTTAAGACAGGTTCTGTCGTAAGAGTGGTATTGATCAATCAAAATATTCTTATTTCAGCTAACCCTATCTTGCTTGTACGCATCTCTCTCTATCTTAACCCTTTACTCCATAAATACTCATGTAAGAAATAGAGGACTAAACGAGCCTTAGACAATGTTATTAAGCGAGCCTTGGCGAGCTTTATAACATTTTCTTTGTGAGTTTAGGAACATTTGATCTTAAAAGACAATGAGCATCAGATTATTTTTCTCACATAACAAAAAAAAGTGTATTTTCGGAGTTTAAATGACATGTAAACAGTTTCCAGTGAGAAATAATGAGGTCATGATGGTTCTTGCAGGAGCCATCTGATCTGGGTGTACTCTGTTTGCAAAGGTGTATTTATGGCGTAAAGGATTAAGTACCAGCAAAGTATGGTGTTGCAGAGGCTTAAATTTTCTGAAATTCAGATACTTCTCTTGTTTACAGCTTTGAATCTGATGGACAGAATAAATTGGCATCCCATCAGTAACTGTTTGATACACACTGATTTCAGAAAGTTAACAATAGAACTGAAACAGCTAACCTCCTTTTGAATCTGATGGACAAAGTAAATTGGCATCCCAGCAGGAACTGTATGATACACACTGGTTTTAGAAAGTTTATAATAGAACTAAAACTTCTTTTGTTGACAATTATTGGCATTCCTTGATTCACATGCAAACAGACCCTTGAGAATAGATCAGGATATTTTCAGATGTTATAATTATGTTTTTTACCCATTTGGAGAGCATCCAGAATATTCAACGTTTTTGCTGCCAATGTTGATTCCTTGATCACCTTTGCAGGTGACTTAAGTCCAGGTGAGACATTAAATAACCAGGTGCCTCATCAGGATCCAACCCGTTTGATATTGGGTTATGTTTTTGAAAGAGAAAGGAAGAAATTTCCACAGTGATAGTTGAAACAAAAGTCAATTTGAAAGATAACAATACATGGCAGCAAAATAGCGAATGTGCACTTAAAAACGGATCAACACAGACATAAATAAAGCAATGCCAAACCTTTAAATGGACATTAACCCTTTATAATGCTCAAACTCTGATCTGTCAACAATTTGCTTACTTCCGATTCATTCAAGATACAGTAGAACCTGTCATATGCGACCATCAAAAAGTAGTGGGCAAATACATGATAACCTTTGCAAATACCAGTAGTTTGGATCCAGATACCAGTAAGATGTAGCATGACTTTGTGTTTCATGAAAATCTAAACTATTAAATATGCTGACACTGGTTTTTGAAAAGAAATGGAAAGAAAATTGAATTTAGTTGAAGCAGACAAACTGTTGCAGACAAAAGTCACTTTGTATTAAACGGGTGAATTGAAATCTTTAAAAAGTGCATGAACCAAGCTTTTATACTGTGCATGAAATTTGATACAGAAATTGTGGTAGCAAAGAGACAACAGTCTGTTTATTAATGGAATTTGTTTCTTGTGACACGGCCCCAGAGACCTTCCTACCTTGCCATGGTTCTCCTGGGCTTAATTGTCACAGGGGATGTTTTTGTTTATTTGACGGAGATAATCCCCTCTGCCAAGAACTAAAAGGAAGGCAGGTTGGTAGTTTTGATCCCTTGCGCTGCTTTGCAGCGAATGAGATTAGCCGAAAGCATCTTTCTGATATCATCCCTCATCATGTCATCTCATCATTGATCATCTTATCTGCGCTATATGACCTATTCAGTGTAGCAGTGCCCTAAAACCCAACTCGCCCCCACTCCTACCGACACGGAGTAAATGTTAAGCCATTCAGTTTTCTCTGTCCAACATTGTTCATTAATATAAGTAATAATGACATTATGAATATTTATTAGCTGAATTTTTATAATGGCATATATATATAGGATTTTTTGGCTCATATATAGAGGATCTCTTGTGAGTTGTCTTTTGATATCACATGTTCCTAAATGAGCCTTAGAAAATGTTATTAAGTGAGCCTTGGCGAGCTTAATAACATTTTCTTGGTGAGTTTAGGAACATGTGATCTTAAAAGACAGCGAGCATCAGATTCTTTTTCTCACATAACAAAAAAAGTGTATTTTCGCCGTTTAAATGACATGTAAACATTGGTTTCCATGGTTTGACGTCATATATATGACGTATGACGTCATATATGTTCTAAAGTGTTCTTACACGTGTTACAGATCAGGGAATCTTAACCCGGAGATAAGGGAAGTTTTTACTGTATTTGCCTAGAGTTGTGGATAAGATGTTTGCTGATCAATTAAAATCTCTTATTTCTCAGTCCAACTCTACCTTGCTGCTATTCATTAGAATCACTGCAGAGAGGACATTCAAATGAGTAGCAGCAAGACAGGGATTAGTAGCAAAATATAGAACAAGAGGGCCAGAATGGCCCTGAAGCGCTCACCAGGCAATCAGAGTAGAAGTTTTCACTATATGTTTCTGTTGAAAACTGGCTACCAAAGGGGCAGAGCCAATTTTGACCCCAGGGGCATAATTTATATAACTTTGTAGAGGACCTGCACATGATGCTATGTGCCAAATATGAAAGCTGATAACCCTGTAGATTCAGAGGAGAAGATTTTCAAAGTTTTCACTATAATTTTTGTTTCTATTGAAAACAGGCTACCCCTGGGGCGGGGCCAAATTTAACCCCAGGGGCATAATTTACATAACTTTTGTAGAGGACCTGAACATGATGCTATGTGCCAAATATGGAAGCTGAGAACCTTCCAGTTTCAGAGAAGAAGATTTTCAAAGTTTGCACTAAATGTTCCTATAGAAAACTGGCTACCAAAGGGGAGGGGCCAATTTTGACCCCAGGGACATAATTTATATAACTTTTGTAGAGGACCTAAAGGTGATGCTATGTGCCAAAGATGAAGGCTGAGAAACTTGTAGATTCAGAGGAGAAGATTTTTAAAGGTTCAAATTGTTGACGACTGATGACGGACGACGCACGCCGACGGACGACGGACATCAGGTGATCATAAAAGCTCACCCTGAGCACTTTGTGCTCTGGTGAGCTAAAAATGTTAGATTTCCTCTATAGATGTGTCTCTTATCCCTTACCTCATAGAAATGCCTTTTCTCACCTTACCCAGATCAGATGGCCCCTTGTAGGAGTTATTTGACCAAGATGTGCTTTGTTTATTTATGGGACTATATATAGATTGCATTCTATACTTCTTGCTACAGCCAAAAATTCCTGTGTTCATATATAATAAAAGTTGCTTAATAATATTTATATAAAGTCGTTATTTCTTACTAAATATTCACGAGAAAAAGGGAATATGTACTATAGGCATGTCTTTTGAGTTTAATACATTACTTGACAAATTAGAATACCAATAGTTTGAAATTCCTTGTTCATAATGTATGAGGTCAAATTAAGTTTATGCATTTTTTCGCTACATCAGACAAATTACAGAGAATGAATAGAGCCACTAACAGTTAAAATGCAGTTAATGCTTGCAAAGCTGATTTTTCAAAAGGACAGTTTCAAATTAAAAGAAGTTCACGCTTATCATGAATATTCAGGGGTATTTTTAAGAAAATTGTAGCACTGACAAACGGTGCAGACCCTGATGAGAGGGGTCCATTAGGAGCCCTCTCATCTGGGTCTGCACTGTTTGCAAAGGTCATTAGTGACTCGATCATGTCCAGCACTGAAAGAGTTCATCTTTAACATGTTGAGCCAAGTTTTGTGGATAAAACAACATGTCTTCTACTTAAGATTTAAAAGAAGAATTTCTCCAATTGCCTATCAAGGATGAAATCTAAGTGTTGAATGGTTTGGATCCTGATGAGATGTAGACTTACACAGCATCACATCTGGATCCAAACTGTTTGCAAAGTAATCATGGATTTGTCTGCAGCATGCTAAATGCTAAAGGCTTAATGCTGTTGGTGTATGTTGCTGGGATGTGGAATGCAATGGTAACTGTGTAAAAAGAATGTGAATAAGAGCAGAGCTATTGATAAACATTCATATTCAGATACTAAAATAGTCATTTCTCCATCAAATCCTATGTTGTAACCACTTTTTATTTGACTCTAATACTATAAATCATGTCAGTGCTTAATATTCATGTAAGAAATAATATCATGAATATTTATTAACTGAATTTTAATAATCCAGGGTTATAGAATCAGATCTATATCATGTCAAAAGCAAACAGAGCAGACTCTGATCAGATGGCTCCTATTGGAGCTGTCTGATGTGGGTCTACTCTGTTTGCAAATGCATGAAAAGGCATTTATATGAGGGAAAGGGTTAAAGCAATGTTAACCAAAAGACAAACAAACTGTTTAGAACTGTCTCCTCAACTTTATGCATCTTATTAGAAATGACAAACATCTGTTTGACACTTACTGAGTGACACTGACATCAACAAGCATTGGCTATCAGGAGAATCAGTTATTCATTGTACATATTTGTTCCTATTTCTTTGTAATTACCTCCCTTTTACGCTTAGAATTTTGAATCGTTTCCTTATTAACGTGACAGTTTGGATAAACTTATTTTGCATTTTTTAGGTTGACTGAGAATAATGAGGGCTATTGTGCTTGCATCAGTGGCAGCATCTGTGTTGGTTATCCTTTCCTTAATATTAACGTTTTTTTCATGCATTTGCAAACAGTAAATATACAGTTAAGATCATTTCAAATGTTTTGCAAGGGACCGTGGTAATGAAAACATTATAACCGAAAAGTTATAAGTATTTTATCTTTCATCCTGAGCTGCAAGTTACTACTGTACCTTTCACTCACTTTCGTCACTCAATTTCTACCGATTTCTACTTATAATTTTATGCTCTTATTTTACGCATGACCATTGTCATCGCTACACTACAGAAAACGTTATGCTTTAATACAGCCATAAGCAGTTTGGGCCAATTAAGCGTACTCATACGTTCAAAGCAAGGAAAACATTAAAAGCAAGAACGTTGTATGTGGTCTTTTGCAATATAGATTAAGAAGGCATTTGGCCGGGATTTGCCAATCTGACCATTATATCCAGGGAAATGTTCTAAGCAAGAATGTTTTATCCAATCATTACTGTACATATATACATATATAGTGTATATTGTATATTTCTGGATTCATGCAAAACTTTCATGGATCTAAGTATAACAGTAAAGTTAGATTCATTTTTTCAAGGAATACTAATTATACTATAAATTTCTCAACCATATATTTTTATGATATGTGGTTCAGTGGTTCTTAACCCATTCCCTCATACTGGTGCCTTTTGACACCCCTGTAAAAGTCCCTGTTTGAAACCATTGTGATAAATAGAGCATTTGCTCCATAGGAGCAAATGCTCTATTTATCACTATGGTTTCAAAACTACAAAATTCATAAATTTTCCTTTTCTCTAGTAAATACTGATTTTTGATAGATTTATTCAAAGAGGATGGGTCCAAAAATAGCCTATGAGGTGATGGGTTAAACTGTTTGCATGGTCCATGGTCTGATATATTGTATACTACCACATGCCTTGAATACAGATGATATTTGGTTTACCTTTCACATTCAGAATTATTATAGTAAAACTAGTTTGAGGTGACCATAAAAAAGAAGTCTAATTCTAGATCATAGAGGCAGGTGGTAGCTAGTTGTATTAATTAAGCAACCACCTGCTTTCAACTTTTGAAGCGGAGTTTTCCAAATGGAATGGTCTATCATTATTTAGTCCGTTTATTATCAAAGGCTCATAATAATTTGCCTGAGGATTTTCCAAGTAACAAACTGTGCAGACCCTGGTCAGAGAGCACCACTAGGAACCTTCTGATCTGGGTCTACACTGTTTGTTTCCTGCACTCAATTTAGGGTCAAAAACATTGATATTTATACAATTAGTTGTTGAGATGTACTACTGTGTAGACTGTTTCATATCCCTCATTGTTCTTTTGCTTGTCTTCAGGTCTGTTCCTAATGAAGATACTGAAAATCCAACTAGATATCCTTTGACAAGATATCCGTTCATCAGCACTGCTTGACAAGCAAATTTCTCCTGTCTCTGATCATGCTGGCCAACAAATTGAAAAGTAGGTATGTGGTCGATGGAACATTCATCATTGGAAGGGATGTCCAGGTCCATATTAATGACGCTCAGGAAATATTTAAACCCTGGACCCCAACTTGATTCCCTAAGTACTTCAGGACGATGATCATCGAAAAAATGCATAACAAGGTAAGGGTATTAAAACGAATATTTATGTAAGAAATAATGATACAATGACTGTTAATTAGTTGAATTTTTCTAATAATATATAAAAAACCCTCTGAGGGGACCACTAAATAACTAATCAAATAAAGGTCATAAAAAGCAGATGGCTGCTTACCCATTCCCTCATCTTGATGCCTTATATTCAAAACTACACTATTCTAAAAAAAATCCTTTTCTCCATAAATGCTCCTTTTTAGTATAAAAGTAATGCAGAAAGTAATGCAGAAAGCTCCTCATTCTTGCATAACTTTCATCACCCTACATTACTTTCTTCCTACATTAAGCTATCATCTGCCCATTAACCCAGAATTGGACCTCTTGTTGGTGGTCACATTAGAGGCAAATGGAGCAGACTCTGATCAGACATCTCCTACAGGAGTTATATGATTCGGGTATTGGTTTGCAAAAATCAGGGTTAACCCTTTTAGTTCAGCATCCAAAGTGAGATCGTCCATCAGAGTATAATGATCGAATCCATTAACCTTTACTCCATAAATATGCCTTTCTAAGCCTTTGCAAACAGAGAAGATCCAGACCAGACAGCTCCTCTAGGAGCTGTCTGATCAGGGTCTGCTCTGTTTGCTTATGATATATTAAAGATATGATTGTACACTTTCTGCCATGGCTAAAACTTCATTGTCCATGTACTATTATAAAAGTTAATCTAATTTATTATCATGACATCACTATTTGTTACATAAATATTCATGGAGTAAAAGGTTATAATATATGAAAGGCTTAAATCTGCTTGAGAATTTCAAATGGCAAACAGTGTAGTTCCTGATCAGATAGCATTATTTATCTTTATTTCCCATATTCAGATGTGAACTCTATGAGCTGGTTTGTAGACTTGTATTATTGTGCTGAAGAGATTGGATCTGGATAAGACGTCCAGCATAAACTGAGCTTCCCTTCAGTATCATTCATGTTGATTCCTTGAACATATTTTGGAAATCAAGTGGAAAAATAATCCACAAAATGGCCCAGACAAAATTTTGTAGAAAGTAATTGTATAGAACACTGAAGGTTTACAGTCCGGATGTGGCAAAATTGACATTTGCAATAAAATCTGGCCCAAGTTTATTGTGTTTTGTATTGATCATGATTACAATAAACAATCTTTGCTTGAAATCCAAGCATAATGTTGACCTGGATCAATTGCTGGGTAAATCTTCCAATTTAACAGCTGATCTGAGCAAAATATTTGTCACTGTCCGACAGCAGCCCACAACAGTAAATCTTTTCCTCATATAAATGCTTTTTCATGCCTTTGCAAACAGAGAAGACCCAGATCAGATGGCTCCTGTAGAAGCTGGCTGATCAGTCTGCTCTGTTTGCTTATGAAATTATGATAGATCTAAGTTTCTACCAATACCAAAATTCATGTGTAAACATACAATTATAAAGATTGCCCTGATGAATATTCATGATGTCATTATTTCTTACATGAATATTCAACAGGGAAAGGGTTCATCTGCAGCACTCTAAGCAGTTGGCATCAGCATATACAGTAAAACCTCTCTATAACAGCCGCTAAATTGTATGAATTATTTGGTATTTAGGGCAGGTGGCTGCTTACAGCATGGTGAAAGTAAAACAGAATGCTCCTATAAGAGCGTTCTGTTTTACTTTCACCTTGCTTTAAGCATCCACCTGCCTTTATAACAAAATACTTGATTTAATTTAGTGGCCGTTATAGAGAGGTTTTACTATATTGTCATCTGTGTCATGTCTCAAAGTGGATCCTGATGAGAGGCTGAGTTACTAAGTCATCTGATAGTGGATACAAACTGTTTGCCAAGGTTATCACACATTCACCGGTAGTGTTCTAATTGTTAACTCTTTCCCAGTTGAATATTTCTGTAAGAAATAATGACTATGAATATTAAATACCTACATTTTTATCAGCATTATTAAAAGGGAATTTTTACCTTGACATAAACTGAAGAACCTGATCTATATCATTCCAGAAGCAAAGAGACCCTGATCTGGGTCTACTCTGTTTGAAAAGGCATGCAAAAGAGTTTATATGAGAGAAAGGTTTAAGCAATAACTCTAAAGAAGCCCAGTTATTGGCCTTTATGGCAGATTTAGCATAATGCAGGACAAAGGAAAAGGAGTACTACATTTAGCCTGCTTTAAGCAACCACCTGCTAAGACTCTTGCATTTATTCTTTAAGGGCTCACTTAACCCTTCGCTTGCTGAATTTTAAAATACATTTCTCCTTCTTTACCCATGCCCTGTTGTATAATTACATATATCTTCACTGTGTACAAGTATTTCGCTGTGCAATCACTGCTGTGGAGTGCACTGGTTGCACAATCAACTTGTAAACAGTGCAGACCCTGATGAGACAGCTCCTGCAGGAGCTGCCTCATCTGGATCTTCACTGTTTACAGGTAGGTATATTGACGTGAATAGCAAGCGAATGGTTAAAACAGGTTTCATTAGAGGTCCAGATATGATGCACAAATTAAAACATTTTCAAGAATTGCTCCTTTATGTCTCCACCAAATCCCATGTTGTGACCACTTTTTGAGATGATTCTACAAAGTCGTCACAACATAGGCTTTGATGAAGAAATGACAATTTTAGCGTTTGAAATACACCTTTGTCTATTGCTCTGGGATTTAGTGTTGACTGGACAGATGCTAATACAGTAAAAACTTGGTACTATGACATTTTATTAATGAAGCATTTATGTCTTTGTAGGCTGTTTAATGCAGGGTGAAAGTCATGCAGAAAGCTCCTATAGGAGCTTTCTGCATGACTTTCACCCTGCATGAAGCTGCCACATTGTGTTAAAGATCAATAAGGGTACATATGTCAGTGTTCGTAGTATGGAGTTTTTACTGTAAATCACAAAGATACAAAGATTATTTTCTTGTAGAGCAGCTTTCAAATGTTAGCCATTGTACAAAATTGCCATAGCCTCTGCAAATGATATAGATCCTGTTGATATGTAAGGTTACTCTCTGTCTCATCTTGATTTGACACTGTTTGACACTCTAACACGGTTTATGTTGAAAAAATGGAAGAAAAAATGCACGTTTTACTTGAGGGAGATGACCATATATAGATGACGGTTGCCTTGAGTGCAGATAGTTAACCCTTTACTCCATGAATATTCAAGAAATAAATGATGACATCATGAATATTAAATAGATTAATTTTAAAAATGAAAAGCAACACATGAAAATTTTACCAAATCAGAGACTGTAAAACCAGATCTATATCATAAGCAAACAGAGCAGACCCTGATCGGGCGGCTTCAACAGGAGCCGTCTGATCTGGGTCTACTGTTTGCAAAGGCGTAGAAAGGCGTATTTATTAAGTAAAGGGTAAATACTGATTTGATCTAGATCAAATACATGGTATCTAGCTGTAATTCTCCATCCAAAATATTCAACTGTTGGTATATATGCGTGTAGGAATTTCTATCGATAGTTTCGATCTGAACTACTTCTTCAATGGACATACAAATGTATATTGTATTTTGTTTGTGCTTCTCTGATTACAGTAGAGTGTTTGTACATTGTCTGGCGTATTGATGCAATTGGATGTCGGAGAGAGATGCTATGACTTCAGATTGCTAGTAATTGGCCTGACTGTAACAAATATTGAATAACAACTTCCCAGTCCTGTTGTGAAAAGTCAGAGAATTGTGCTGGAAATTACACGTTCAGCTTTTTTCTTGGATTTATTTTTTGGCAAATAATTTAATATAAAATCCATTTACCAGCGAGAATTGCATTATTGGATTTTCTTCAGTAATCTATATATCCTAGCATGACACACGTGTCAGAAAGACGATCTTTGATGGTCTGTCTTAAGTTGGAGTAATTAAAAATATATGTCTACGGTTGTTGCATGAGCTGTTTGCCTGTCTGATATCGTATTATAGGTAGGTGGATTTTAAGGTTTTGTCTCTTTGCTTGTTTGAATCTGTAATTACAATAAAACCCCTCTAATGTGAACGTCAAATAAAAGTCCAGGTCCTGAAGGACAGAAACTATGCAGAAAGGCAGGACCTTTCTGCAATACTTTCATCCTGCACTGAGCAACCACCTGCTTCAGCCCTTTCCCTCATATAAAAGCTTTATCTTTCCATTTCATACAGAGGAGACCCAGATCAGACAGTTCCTGAAGGAGCTGTCTGATCAGGGTCTAATCTGTTTGATTATGGCATTATATAGTCTATCATCATTCAGTTTTGTCATAGCAAAACCTTCCCTTGAAAAATTTACCTCATAAAAATTAAGTTAATGAATATTCATGAAGTGATCAATTCATGCATAAATGTTCATTAGGGAAAGTAAAGGGTTAAAGACATGTATGTTTGTTCATAAAATGGTCACTTTAGAGGGGTTCTACTGTAATAAATGGTGGTCACTTCGATAATTGATAAGCAAGGGAAGGGCAAATGGATACTTGGACCCTTTCCCTGTGCTATGTTTATTTCATTTTTCAGTACTCACTGCATATTCATGGCCAAAATAGTTATAACAAAATATGGAATGTAGAACATTGTAGCCATTTTAGAAAGTAAAGACACAGATCTTTCAAATTCTATTAGCAAACAGAGTAGACCCTGATCAGACGGCTCCTCTAGGAGCCGTCTGATCTGGGTCTACTCTGTTTGCAAATGCGTGAAAACATGTTTATATGAGGGAAAGGTTTAACAGGAGCTGTCTTATCTGGGTCCACTGTGTTTGCAAAGTTAGAAGAATATGGGATTATCAAGAGAAATGTTAACACCAGCAAAAAGATAGATTGGTTGAAATTCAATTGAACTTTATTTTAGTAAATGGATCAAGAAGTACAGGTTCAAATAAGTTTTCATCTGCAAACATTGTCATCTACTGTATGATTCAGAATGAGATTTTCTTCTCGAAAACATAAATTGAGTGTCAAACAGTTTGGATCCTGACAGAGGTAATCACAGATTCGCCCATTGCATTACTTTTGTTGGTGTTGTGCATCCGTGTATGCGTCCCTTCGTGCATCCTGGATCATATCTCAGAAACGTGCTTGTTGAATGAGTAAGCAAGTTGGTAAGCATGGATTAGATTAATAAGAGGATTTAAATGACGATTGAAAAGTGCAGGTCCCACAGGAAACCTCTTATCTAGGTCTACACTATTTATATATGCCAGTTAACTGGTTCCATAATTCAAATGGTTAAAATAATATTGCATGACGGGTACAAGCAGGCTATGCCTAAAGAGTTTCAACTATTGTATGTGACCATGTGA
This sequence comes from Azorinus chamasolen, assembly GCA_963576725.1. NCBI lineage: Eukaryota > Metazoa > Mollusca > Bivalvia > Cardiida > Solecurtidae > Azorinus > Azorinus chamasolen. The sequence continues at coordinate 43,433,764 of OY755248.1, forward strand.
CCAATCCACCCAGTGGCAAATATGTGTTTACCTATGCAAACGGTTTAAATCCATTTAAGGCACTCAGTTACTCAGTGTCTTATCAGGATCCGTCAGGCAGCTTCTATAGAGATTCTTTTTGATGATGCCTTTGCAAAAAGAGTAGACAGAGATCATATATCTCTTATAGGAGCCATCTGATCAGTGTCACTGATGTGTTTGCCTATGAAATAATATACAGTAACCTTTAGATAGTTCGGACACTAAAGCAAGTGTCATTACCGGTCTTAAGACAGGTGACTCCTCTAGGAGCTTTCTGCATGACTTTCAACCTGTATTAAGCAGCCACCTGATTAAAAACTTCTGAATTCTTCATTACTAAAGTAAAACTTTGAACAGCTGAGTTTTTATTGTTTTTATTCTTCAGTTTCTGCCATAGCCAACAATGCCTGTGTTCAATAAACCATTTAAAAACTCAGTTAATAAATATTCGTGACATCATTATTTCTTTCATAAATATTCATGAGGTAAAGAATGGAAGCTCACCTAAGTATGGTATACTTAGGATTATTAAATGTCTATCGTCCTTCATTCTTCCTTGTCAGACATATCTCTTGTCTGCTGTCTACAATTGGTTTATATGTGTTACAAGCAATGTCTTAACCCTTTACCCCGTGAATATTCATGCAAGAAGTAGCGACATCATGAATATTAATTTGATACATTCTTATAATGCTGAGCATGGCAGAAACTGTAGAGTCATATCTATATTATTTCACAAGCAAACAGGGCAGACCTAGATCAGAGGACTCCTGTAGAAGCCATCTGCACTGGGTCTACTCTGTTTGCAAAGGCGTAGAAAGGTGTATTTATGGAGTAAAGAGTTAAATCAGGCTAAAATTGTAGATAGTTTGTACAATGATTGTCCTAGATAGTCTCTTCAGGCTGTACAATGATCATCCTAGATAGTCTCTTCAGGCTTTTTATAACATTATCTACTGCTAATAAATCAGCATTATCCTAATTGTTCTATTTAACCCATTCCTGCATGGGCTGTTTTTAGACCCAACCTCTTCGAATAAATCTACAGAAAAGGTCAGCATTTACTAGAGAAAAATGACATTTTAGAATCGTGTAGTTTAGAAACCATTGTGATACATAGAGCATTTGCTCCTTAGGAGCAAATGCTCTATGTATCACAATGGTTTCAATAAGTGACTTTTGCAGAGGTATAGAAAGGCGTATTTATGGAGGAAAGGGTTAAATAAGTATTTGGACACCAAATTTTTATATTGTCATATGCATACCACAGGTACCTGGAGGTATATGACAGTTTCATAAATACTAATGATAAACATCTTCAAATACGTTTAGACATCATACTTTGACAGCAGAAAAAAAAAAGTTTTGACTTTGTATAATGTTTTGAAATACACACCAATGATGCCAATCGTTGGCTGAAAAATTACTGTACTGAGACGATAAACTCCAACTCAGCCTTAGTTGACCAACTCCCTAACAACACATGTATACATGTACAATGTGCTGACAGCCGCAAGTCGTTCCGGGAAATCTCCAGTGTCATAGAAACAAAAGTCACTTTGTGGATTATATCGACAGTAAGTTAATTTTATGTTAGATTTATTGAAGGAGAGTGGAACGCAGACCATCATTATGAGATTCAGTGTGACTTTCAATTATCATCAGTCATGAAAATGTACATGTATGTGTCGGTAGTGACTCTGTCAACTGAAGCTAAGTTGGAGTTTATGGTCTTAGTACAGTAATTTTTCAGCTAATGATCGGCATCAATGGTGTGTATTTCAAAGTCTAGACATTTCTGCGTGTAATGAATCATATTTGATTAAAATTGAGCCAAAATTGATGCCGTAACAAGATGTTGAATGTAGTTGGTGCAACTTTTCTGCCATTTTGGACCATTTAGTTACACACCTTTACATAGTATTATACTATATGAAAAACAAAAATCAAACATATTTTTCTGTCAAAGTATGATGTCTAAAAGTATTTGAAGATGTTTGTCAGTAGTATTTATGTAATGGTCACACACCTGGCACCTGTGATGCATACAGGATTGTTTGGTATCGATAGAAACCAAAGAGTCAGATCTAATTAAAATTTCATACGCAAACAGAGCAGACCCTTATCTGGCTCCAATAGAAGCCATTTGATCTGGGTACGGAATCTGGATCTCTGTTTGCAAGTTCTTGAAATGGTGTTTATATGAAGGAAAGGGTTAACATGTTTGAAACTATCTAAGAGAATGTGCACTGATGAAAATCTTGTAGAAATATTGGCTGACAGCATTGAAGGTCAAACAACATGCTTTTCATTCCCTGTTGAATAAATGTAAAGTCTGGTTATAATTGAAAACACGAGACACTCTGTCTTTCCTATTTGCTGCGAACACATGCACATGTACTCCAAAACCATGTATTCCACGATAAACAACTGGCATTGTATATGTTCAATGTACATTTCACTTGACATTTGGATGAAATGACTTTGAATGTCAGAGACAACCATCTTATCCGAGTCTACTGTTTATGAAGGCATTAAAAGGCCTGTATATAGAGTACAGTATTAAGATACTCTGAAATATTAGTCCACAATCTTTGCCAAACCCAAAACTTCCAATTCATTTTAGTTTGATTGTTATGTAATTGTCCTGGATGCTGCGCAGTCCACATGATGATATAGACACAGTCACATGTGTGTTTGTTTTTACATTTTGTTGGCATCAATGGGAAATATGGAACTATAGGACATTAGCAAAAAAAGTTATGGCATAATGTCCAGAAACCATTGATACAGGGCATTATCTTAAACCATAAAATTTTCAAATGAACTTTTCCAAAATTCAAACAGGTCATGCTTAAAGAAAAGAAAAGAGTAACATGACAAAACAGTGCAGACACCGATGAGAGGGCTCTTATAACAGCCCTCTAATCTGGGTCTACACTGTTGGCAAAGGACATTAGTGACTCGAATTGCTACTTCTCTAACATATTCTGTGTTGTGACCACTCTTTAGAATTGTCTCTATATGATGTTATTCTGTTCAGTGGTCACAACATAGGCTTTGTGGAGAAATGTAAGTGTTATTTTCTTCAGAAATGTCTGATTTACGTATTTTCTCTATGTCTGTGACGACTTGTGTCTGATATTTGGTTCATGCCTCCAATGTTACAATTTCGCATGCGAAGTTTATTGGAGCTAAACAAATCAGATGCAAATAGCACTGTCAACAGTTGCAATTGAATCCTGGTTTTATCGTAGGCATGATTCATGCAGGTTCTAGTCGTCTTCTCGTATAACCCTTTACTTCATAGATCATCTTGTAACCCTTTCCTTCATATAAACGTCTTTTCATGCATTTGCAAACAAAGACCCAGATCAGACGCCTCCTATAGAAGCTGTCTGATCAAAATCTGTTCTGTTTGCTTGTTATAATATAGATCTGATTCTACAGTTGCTGTCCGAGCCAAAACATTTTGTGTATAATATGCCACCATAAAAATGTCATTATTCCTTACATAAATATTAAACCGGGAAAGAGTTAAGCTATTCTCAGAGTAGATGCATTATACCTCACATTTACTCTGCAAGCAAGCGTAGGTGACATTTGTGAGTAAACCAGGACCTGAACACAAAATATCTCTGAATACAGCCCTCAACATTTACCTGATGAATATTTCGAGGGCTTGGTGCAAAACTATTCTAACTCCTTCACTTTGTGAAGGAGTTAGAATAGTTTTGCACCAAGCCCTCGATTTTCTGTTAGAAATAATGACCATATGAATATTAACTTATTCCTCCATAGGCTATTTTTAGACCCAACCTCTTTGAATAAATCTTCTGAAAAGGATCATTTACTAGAGAAAAGGAAAATGTTAGCTTTGTGTAGTTTTGAAACCATTGTGATAAGTAGAGCATTAAAATTTTGCTCCTATGGAAATAAAATTGTGCACATATGAACAAAAATCTAGAACACTGATCATAATTTCTTACATGAATATTCAACAGGGAAAGGGTTAAACTTGATCTCACTGATGAGAAAGAGATGTGTTGACCACTATAATATCTAGAAACTCAAAATTACAATAAAATGTTGCAGGACACTAAGCCCTGAATATTCTGCAGACTCTAAGGACAAAATCATTTTTATGTTGGAATTTTCATGAGGGTGATCAAACACTCATCAATAAGCTGTATTTGTTGTGGAATGAAAACAAACACAGGAAGCCCAATGGGCATATTTCATTTATTAGCGGACCCACAAGATTTATCACCATAGGAGACAAAATGACATTTCATGAAGATTTAATTAAATGATGCAACCCATTTTAAATGTGATTGCTTTTTGCATAGAAAAGCATCATTCAATCTTCTGCTGTAAATGATAAATGGTCACCGTTAACGCTTTACACACAAGGTAATTGCAGTCTGCAAAAAAATTGTCATCTGGTGCAATTCTGAAAGTTATTTTTTCTTCTGTTTCTCTTCAAGCTACAATCAGAGGAGTAGCAGATTATATATGCTGATGAGTAGCCAAGGTCATCTGAATCCAAACTACAGTAAAACCTCAATACTACGAACACTCAAATACGTACCATTATTGATATTTAATACAGGCGGCATTAATGCAGGGTGAAAGTCATGCACGACTTTCACCTGCATTAAGCAGCCACCTGCCTACAAAGACATTACTACAATTTGGTAGTATTGAGAATTTACTGTATTCACAAATACCCTATTAGCTGATCCTTTACCTCCTACAAACACTTTTTTAATTTTTTTGCAGAGTAGATCAAAATCAGATGGCTCGTATTGGAGTCGTCTGATCAGGTTCTGCTCTATTTATGTCTCCCCGTCTGTCTGTCTGTCCATCACAGTTTCTTGTCTGGACGATAACTCCTATATGCCTGATACCAATTGGTTGAAACTTCATATATGGAAAGAGCATAATGAGAGGAAGTGTCATGTACAAGGTCCAAACTTTGAGTTATTGCCTGTTGTTACATTTTTTTTGTCTGATCATTAAGTCCTATTCTACTGGTGCTATTGGAATGACATTTCATTTATGGAAATTGCATGATGGAAGGAAGTGTCATGCATAAGTTCCATAACTCTGGCTTCAATGATATTGGAGTTATTGCCCCTTGTACATTTTTTCACACTTTCTTGTCCCGACGATAACTCCTATATGGCTCATGCCATTTGAATGAAACTTCATACATGGAAAGAGCATAATGGGAGGAAGTGTCATGTACAAGGGCCATAACTCTGGCTTCAATACTTATTGGAGTTTTCTGCAGAGTTATGGGACTTAGAAATTTTTACATGGAAAATTGTGTCTATGTTGGGGAGGAGGGGTGGGGGACATCAGTTTCTGTATCAAAATCAATTCTAGTTGCTTATGAAATTATATAGATTTGATTCTACAGTTTCTGCCATAGCCAAAACATATTTTACATGGACACTTGTGAAGTAAAGGATAAACACATAATGGGTCTGTCATCTGTTGTCTGCCAGTGAGAATGTCTCAAAGATATGACTCTCAAAAGATGGGTCACAACACAGTTACTATTAATGGACTAGAAATGATTATTTTACTTTTAGTGTTTGAATATCAGCTATGGCACTGTATACCAGTACAACTTTTGAATTGGAAATATTATAATAAGTGGTGATAGATCTGATTCACAATATCCAATGGTCAGTGAAATATACATTTATATGTACAGTAAAACCCCTCAAAACTGGACATTAAGTTTAGTACAAATTTCGGTCTTGGGAGACAGGTGGCAGCTTAATGCAGGGTGAAAGTCATGCAAAAGGCTCCTCAAGGAGATTTTACCTGCATTAAGCAACCACCTGCCTAAAAGTATTCAAATTATTCTCTATCAGAATTCTGGTTTGGAGGGTTTTTACTGTAGTCAGAAAAGTACTGCAATACCGGATGGCTTAAATCGGCCAATATTTGTATTTTTTGAATGTTTTTACACTTTTAATGCGGGAAACTGGCATTTACAAACAGTGCAGACCCAGATTAGAGGAGCTGTCTAATCAATCTTTGCAAAAAATTTCATTCAAAAAGTGTTTCAATCTAAATGAACTAAATATGCCAAATGCTGATGGATGATTCCACTTTGAATATTCTGCATCCAAAGTGTTTTTAAAAAGCTATTGAACTAAGCATGGTTAAAATATAAGGTGGTTTTTACTTTTTTATTTGGTTTTTGTCCTCCTTGCAAAACAGTTGTGGTTTTGTCGATCTTGCAAAACAACTGGGGTTGGTTTTTCCCCTTGTAAAATTTTGTGGCAGGTTTTGGTCAGGGTGGTTTCATTACAGTGTGTATGCAGTTTACAGTTTATGTTGTAGTTATGGTATAGATATGCAATACAAAAAAGTCATGTAAATGTATAATAAGACACATGATTATGTGTCTTGATAATGACATCAAAAGGAGACATTTTTAGCAATACTGTGTGATGAGGCCGTAAACCTTTCCCTCATATAAACACCCTTTCATGCCTTTGCAAATAGAGTAGACCTAGATCAGACAGCTCCTTTACTGTTCATATTTCTACCAACACCAAAATATCACTAAAACGTTTGTTCATATGCAATTATGAAAATTCAGCTAATAAATATTCATGATGTCATCATTACATGAGTATTCAACAGTTAAGGCTTCACACTTTTCATTTTAGCAGTGAATGTGTGATAATCTAGGCAAAAAAAGCTGGATCCCCATCAATAACAGTTACTGCCTCATCAGAATCCAACATTTTTTACACTCTCATGTTTTTTCTTTCAAAACATTTTGAGAAAACCTTCTCAAGGAATTTGTAGAAGAAATAGTTTTTGCAGAGTGTACAAAGTTACACAACTTTCATAACTACATTCTTTGATCTTTGTAAGCAATTACAAAACTGTGATCTCCATCAATTTTCAAACATTTACATGCTGGCAAACAGTTATATATATAAGACCTCAGAGACTTCACTAACTCTTTTTAGCCCTTTCCTCCATATAAACACCTTTTCACGCTTTTACGAATAGAGTGCACTCAGATCTGAGATGGTTCCTGTAGGAGCCGTCTAATCAGGGTCTGCTCTGTTGCTTATGAAATTATATAGGTCTGGTCCTACAGTTTTTGTCTAGGCCAAATATTCCCTTGATAATGTTGCCTTATAAAATTAAGTTCATTAGGAAAAGGTTTCACGCTATCCTACTTAACCCATTCCCGCATATTGACGCCTTTTGACGCTTCCGTAAAAGTCACTTTGTGAAGCCATTGTGATAAATAAAGCATTTGCTCCACAGGAGCAAATTCTGTATTTATCACAATGGTTTCAAAACTACACAATTCTGAAAATTTCATTTTCTCTAGTTAATGCTCCTTTTTGGTAGGTTTAATCAAAGAGGTTAGGTCTAAAAATAGCCTAAGTGGGAATGGGTTAAACAAATAATGGCATACTAACATAGTTTCAATTAGACCAAGCTTTTGATCAAGATACACTGGGTGTCAATCAGATTAGATCCAGATGAGATTTGGCATCATTGTCTGATTCCACATTGTCAGGTTGCACTCAGGATGATATTTAAGAGATCTTTTAACTTGATTGGAGACATCCTCAGAAAGATTCAGTACATATCATATTCTAAGTAACGTGACTTCTAGTCAGGATTTCATTTTTTTATGTAAAATTGCCAGGATCCAGATCCTATTCAAGTTGTTCACCATTTAGATCATCAAAAAATGACCAACTGTAAACAACAGCTTAATGGTTATTACTCCCAGCTGAATTCAGCAACCAATGGTTTTAATTGATTATGTTAATCACATTTTTGTTTCATTTTCTATTTGTTATCAGTTTGTCATTCTGAACTCATTTGATATTTCCATGGGGACAGAATTCTGTAATTTTTGTTGCCAGTTCAACGTTGAACTGACTGTGTAAACTTCATTGGGCTGACCATTTGAAGACTTATATTGAAATTGATGATGACTTTGATCAATGTCCAATAGAAAACTGCTACAATATTTGGGACTTGTATACGATATTAATCCATTGCCACCTAGACTGCTAGTAGAAATAGTGTTTCACCATAATTCGCGTTTTTGTTGAAAAGTTTAACAAATACAGATCCCCCTATATATACGTCTATGCATCCTGGCGGGAGTCACATCGTTTCGCTCTAGCGTATTTTCAAATTTGCGGTCTTGCAGCGAACAGACTGAGCAATATTTAGTGAAAGCACTAATTGTGCCACTTAGCATATGGAATTTGGAACGGATCAAGACCAAAATGATTGAAATCGGTGTTGAATTGGCTTTTCTGTAAGACTTTGAAAAACATGACTGCTGTATTTTCCGCCACTGATCTGACGTAGTTCGGTACCTTTCAATACATTATATAGACCCGATAGGAAATTTATTTCTGGGTCGTGTTTTTCTTGTTTTTCGGAGTGGTTTAAGGTTCAAATAGATAGTTTTAGGCTAGTTTTACATACTTCGATCACATTTTTTTTTTGGGGGGGGGGGGGGGGGGGGGGGGGGGTCCGTGGGTGAGTTCAAGCATGCGTCGGGCACCTTTGATCAATACCTGTTTTCAGTTTCGTTTGGGGGAGAATCTGAGATGGATTATGTTACAATATTACTTTCTCTTCAGATACACAGTGACAAATAGTTTTGATCTTAATAAGATGCTGAGTTACAGCTCGGTCAAACATTCATAAGATGCTCATAGGATATATGAAATCATATGATTCTACAAGCTTTCAGAAACCAATATCCTTGCCAGGTCAATGCATTGGTTGCTACTGGTCACATACCCTACATCCCCGGTACAGATGTGTTTAATCTTTATGCCCCCTAAGATCTGTGATCTGGGGGCATGTTGTTTTTGCTCTGTCTGTGGGTTGGTTTGTCTGTTACAATTGTTGGTTGGTTTGTTTGTACCTAACTTTAACATTGGCAATAATTTTGTCGCCATTGCACATACATACTTCAGACTTGGCATGCATGTGCAACTTATGGAAACAAACATTTTTAGGGTGACTTATTAAGGTCAAGGCCATATATCAAGGTCAAAGGTCATATCAGGGACATAGTGTTTAACAAACACATCAGGGAGCTTATGGATATTGTAGACCAATTGAAAGGAGCCCATATAAGCTAGTACAATGCTGTTATGCTTATAGAGCATCTTGCGATCAGTGTAAGCTTATACAGGTGGTTGAAATGGATGGATACTAATTGAAACAGTACTAAATGTTAATCATAGACAAGGCTGAGGAGATAAGTATGTCCTGTGGAGTTCTTACTGTCAGGTCATGATACAAACATTAAACAAATCTAGTACATAGGCTAAGTAAATATTAATTATACATAGCAGTTGGTACAAGAGTTGACACTGAGCTGTGAAGGAGGCTTATGTTTGGGTAGTGCCTGGAGAATGACGAGAAGTAAGAAATGGACCCTTCCCCACCCACAGACCCACACACCCACACACCCAATCAAATATTTGGGGCATATTGCTTTTGGCCTGTCTGTTTGTGTGTTTAAAATTGTCTATCATTAACTTTAATATTGTCTAAGTTTTGAGCTAGTAGAGATACTAACTTCATATTTAGTGAGCTTATGCATCTCATGATGCTTCGTCTTTTAAGTGGTGTCTGGTCAAGGTAACATTGTCAGGGTCAAAGGTCATTTTTCCATAAATTTAATATTGGCTATAACTTTTAAAGTACCACAGATAAATACTTAATCTTTTGAGCATACATGCCTCTTATGGAGGCATGTCTTTTAAGTGGTGTCTAGTAAAGGTTGCATGTCAAGGTCAAATGTCATTTTCCTGTAAGCCTAATATTGGCTATATAACTTTAAAAGTGTTTCAGATGAAGGCTTTATTTGGGTGGGCATATGCATCTATTTAGCTGCATCATTTATAATTATGTTGTTTTTTTGTCAAGGTCAAGTTTACATGTCAAGGTCAAAGGTCATTTTTTTGTAAATTCAATATTGGATATTACTTTTGAAGTGCTACAAGTAAGGACTTCATATTTGGTATACACTCCTAAAACTTTTTGTGACTTTGCATTATAGGCCAAGGGCCAATAATCGAAACCCTCCCCCCCCTAGCGGGATTTTGGTACACCTATATTTTCTTAAAGCTTAGGGTATATGTTAACAAGTTCCGGTTGTTGGACAAGTATTGGATGCTGGATAAGCAAACGGTCAGCGCGTTTCCATGGCAACCGCCAATATTTTGAAGTTTCAGCATTAGCGTCATTAAGATGCAAAAACATAATTTATTTTGTTTATAAAACATCCAAAATAGATTTAAAATAATATCAATATATTTATCACATGTCAGGAGTCTTTTATTCATAATTTGCTCATTTGCATATTCATGAATATTAATGAGAATCTGAAACAAACTGCTTAAATTGTTAGAAAATGACCTTATTTAGCAAACAAGTATGTTATGATTATTCATTTTTCATATTAAAAGGTTTCAAATGGCACATAAATGATGTCAGTTCATTTATTTATTCATTTTCTGTTCCATAGATACACAGTATTGAGTCAGTATAGCAAAGAAAGTGGGTGGTGTAAAATGACCCCAGAAAATGTAAAAAATGCTATTTTGTCAATAAGTGGTTTTAAGATGAATGACAATTAATTTCACATGATAATTACAACAACGTTCTCTACGCACAAAATTGTCCCAGTTTGAGAACAAACTGCTTTCTTGCTCATTTGCATATTCATGAATATTAATGAGAATCTAAAAATTGCTTAAATTTAAAAAAAAAAATACCTTATTTAACAAACGAGTACGTTATGTTTAATCATTTTTCATATTAAAAGGTTTCAAATGACACATAACTGCTGTCAGGTCATTTATTTATTCATTTTGTGTTCCATAGATGCACAGTATTGCTTCCGTATGGCAAAGAAAGTGGGTGGGGGGAAATGACCCCTAAAAATTTAAACAATGCTATTTGTCAATAAGTAGTTTTAAGATAAATGACAAAGTAAATTTGCTTATGATGATTACAACAACGTTCTATATGCACAAAATTGTCGCAGTTTGAGAACAAACTACAATTGTGCTCATTTGCATATTCATGAATATTAATGAGAATCTAAAAAATGCTTAAAAAATGACCTTATTCAGCAAATGTGTATGTTATGTGTATTCATTTTTCATATAAAACGTTTTCAAATGACACATAAATGTTGTCAGGTCATTTATTTATTCATTTTCTGTTCCGTAGATAAACAGTATTGATTCAGTATAGCAAAGAAAGTTGACGGGGTAAAATCGCCCCACAAAATGTAACAAATGCTACTTTGTCAATAAATGGTTTTAAGATGAATGACAAAGTAAATTTGCCTATGATAATAACAACAACATTCTCTATGCACATAATTATCCCAGTTTAAAAACAAACTATTATTGTGTCTGTTTCTGTGCTTTATATCCCCCACCCCACCCGAACGAAAATGGGATATTATATCGTTATCGTTCTTTCTCTTCAGAGTCGCCGGCTGGACGATCTCGCCAGCCGATACTCACTGCCTGGAACCAGCAGGACGTGCCTTGCTGGCAGCCAAACTAGCAGGGTCTTGCCTCCCCCACCCCCCTCGGTGGCCCCCATTCCTTCCCCTATCCTGCTTGGGCTCCTCCTGGCTTTGCCCCCCCACCAACAGCCTGTCTGGCCTCCATACCAGGCAGGGCATGTGGTAAGTTCGACTCTGGGAGTCATTCATTCATTCATTCATTCAGGGAGCGACAGTCCTCTTCCTTGCCCACTCACAGTCCACTCTTCAGAGCCTGTAGGAGGACCTCCTCTCCGAGTGACGCTGTCGTCGACAGTCACCAGGGTGTAGTCTGAGGGTGACAGGAAGTCCTGTAAATAATGGCTCATAGGGACAATCCTATTTTCGGGGAGTCGGTTACAACTAGAGCGTCGGACCTAGAGGAGGCTCAGTCGTCGGTCGTCGACGAATCTGAGCCGTCATCGTTTGCTTTTGATAAGGCGGGGGAGGATTGTTTTCACCTTCCTCCCGCCTTCCATATTCCCTAGGCCCCCTAAGCCAACTCACAAGGGCTTGCTCTTGTCCTTTGAGCTACTCTGAACAGGGAGAGCTTCCGAATCTCTCCAAGTCTCGGGAGTCTCTCCTCCGGCTAGATTCCCTGTTTGGCTGGCAGACCAGGATGAAGATTTCCATTTCAGGCTTGCAGTCGGTTGGACCATGTCCTCAAAACTTTCGAGATCCATGGCTCTTTCCTCATCTCTCAGGTCTCCCCGGGGCCTCATCTCTACTCAAGCGGTAGGAGTTGCGCAAGAGACAGCGAATGGCCGTTGCTTCCAACAAAGACCTTTTAGCTGCTGCTCTGTCAGAAGAGCTAGCTTCAGAGTCTCCTTCCTCTGAAGTTAACAAGCGCCTTTCCTACCAGCTTGGCCTTTAGTCCGCCTCTGCCCTGCAAGACACCTCCAAGGTTGAATTGCGGGCGGGTCAATTTGCCTCGGAGCTTATTTTCGGAGGCAAAATTAAGGAGAAGGAACAGGTGGACAAGTGATTCTCCGGTATCTTGCCCTTCTCCTTGGAAGATCCCCAAAGTCCCCGTGGCTATGTGCAAACCTTCTAAGGGACTTTCTAAGCCCCAGGAGAAACATGGTCTTAAGAACAAGCCATATTCTCCCCTTCAGTGCGGTTCGGCCAAGAGCTGCATTAGACCGGTCCCTGTTCCCCCACCTCGGAGTAGGCGGCCCAGAACTGTCCCCGCTCCCGCCCTAGGGGTTCTGGCCCTTCGAGGAATCAACTCTAGGAACTAGCTCTTTCTGCATCCACTCCTATCCGACCTTCCATTCTTGTGGACGCCAGACTGCTTCACTTTGTCGCAGCATGGCGCAATATCACACAGGATCGTTGAACCCTCTCTATTGTAGAGTCAGGCTATCATATCCCTCTGGTTCGGCAGCCTCCTATTTCCTGGGTCCCTATTCATCAGTCGTCAGATCATGCGAACACACCGGACTCTGGATCATGGCTTCTCGCAAAAGGGGCAGTAGAAAGAGTACTGAACGAGAATTCGGCGGGCTTTTACAGCCGTCTATTTCAAGTTCCAAAGAAAAATGGCGCAATTTGACCAATCATCAACCTTTCTACTGTAAACAAGTATGTCGAATCTTTCAAGACTGAGATCATCACTTCCATTCGGCTGGCTATCAAACCAGACCAATGGGGCATTTCCATGGATTTCTCGGATGCATATTTTCATCTCCCAATTCACGCAGCAGACAGACACCAACTGTGCTTCTGTCCTGGGTACTGTTTACTAGTCCCAGACATTGCCCTTTGGCCTCATTACGGCCCCCAGAAAATTCACCAAACCCATTGGGGTCGTAGCGGCCTATCACCAGCAGATTGGTGTCACTCTGATTCAGTACGCCGACAATTGGCTGCTTCGTCATTCTCTTCTTCTTAACCTCCATTTCAGCTGGGAGGTATTGTCTCAGTTGAAACTAGTACTGAATCCGGAGAAATCGGATCTCATCCCATCGAAAGATTTCATCTTTGTGGGACTGAATTTCCTTACGGACTCCAACACGATCAGGATCTCTCCCACAACGGATGGCGGATACCCTGCATCTGTTATCTCTTTTCGGCCAGAATGGCCACTGCTCAGAAGAATGTCCTATGAGCTCAGTCTCAGTCCTATCCACCTCCTGGGCATATTTCAATCACGTCCCGTTGGATGAGATCCTTAGGGCTGCTTCCTGGAAGAATAGCTCTAACTTTTCTTCCTTTTATTTGCGCCCTTTTGCACCCTCACAGAACAAACTACCGGTGCATTCTCTAGGTCTGCTTGTGGCCTCTCAAACAGTGTAATGGCTGGCACTTTTCTAATGGCGTCGGTGGGACCTTTTTGGACAATTATTATTCAGAAGAATCTACTAGCATCAGCACTTCTGAGATAACTGCCCTAGAATCACTTGACAAATAACCAGACAAAGTGCAGTAATAGGAAATAGTTTATGAGCACATTAAACTGTACAATTACAGTATAGAAATGATAAATATGTTATGAAATTGTTTTATGTTGCTGATATTATCTAAACTAGAAAACTGACTAAGTCAGAGAGGGCCATGTAGATGATCTTTTGTCGAATATGGCATTTTTGATAAATCAATGGCAAATAACTCTGGACATGATGATCTCATTCAACCCAAAACCTGTAGGTGTCTTCCTCTCCTAATACTAAGCATATGCCCTTAATATGAACTAAATATGTGAAGTACTGTTTTGAGTTATCACATCAGATCAAGTGTTGACAAACGATTATGACGTTTTGGATGAATCAAGGGCAGATAAATCTAGACATAATGAGCTGATTCAACTCAAACACTATAGGCCTGTTCCTCTGGTGATACTGAGCATATGCCCTTAATATGAAACCAATTTGTGAAGTACTGTTTGAGTAATCGCTTCGCATCAAAAGTGTTGACAAAATTTAATGGTAATTTTTATGAATCAATGGCAGATAATAACTGTTTGACATTTTGGATGAATCAAGGGCAGATAAATCTAGACATAGTGATCTGATTCAACCCCAAAACTGTAGGCATCTTCCTCTGGTGATACTAAGCATATGTCCTTAATATGAAACCAATATGTGAAGTACTATTTTGAGTTATCACGTCACATCAAGTGTTAACGGACGGACAAACGGACAGACAGACAGACGGACAGAAAATGTGATTCCTATAGGGCTCCTGCATTTTTAATGCAGGACCCTAATGATTATACATTGTATTCAGTGCCTTATGCGAAATGTGTCTCCATATATAACTGAAAAATAGCTTGTTGTACGTATATTAAGGCTAATTCGTTTCTTTTTTACAGTTACAAGGGAGATAATTATTGCTGTTTTCAGTTCAAAGTTATCTTTTCTTTTTCAAATATGTTGATCGACATAAAATATAATAATTTTAAGCAATGTGGTTTGAGAACTTGTCGTTTTGGACTCCATAATCTCTTGTATACAAAAACGTAAAAACGTAATATTACGAATTCAGGGGCAGATAATCAATCGCATACTGTAAGCTTAATCAGCATCCATATACCATCCAACAAGTGACATTCGATGGAGGATATATTAAGCTTTACAGTGATATAGGTGTCATAAAATCCCACTAGGGGGGGACCTAGGGTACAGCTGGCCCTTAGTCTATTAATTTGTACAATCGTTCAAAGCTATATTTAACTTAATCTGCATTGAATCAATCCTCAGTACTTTTAGTACTTTGATTTATAATGGTATATGAATACAGGTCAGCTGCCCATAGCAGACACTATAGAATCAGATCTATGTAATTTCTTAGGCAAACAGAGCATTTACTGATAGTTTGGTTAAAGTGTGTTGCAAATGATGTGTGCAGAATCGGGGAGGTAATTCTGATTAACTATGACAAAGCATATCTGAGTACTGAGTGAAATTGTTTGTTTAAACAACAATGGACCAACACAATAAATAAACAGATGGTTACTATTGAACATGAAAATGTATTTCATCCATCAACATCTCTGTACTGTAAAACCCCTCTAAACCGGATGTTCAATTCAGTATCAGTATTGGTTTTGGAGACAGGTGGCAGTTTAATGCAGGGTGAAAGTCATGCAGAAAACTCCTAGGAGCTTTCTGCATGACTTTCACCCTGCATTAAGCAGCCACCTGCCTAAATATATCTAAATTCTTCTCTGCTAGAAATCCAGTTTAGAGGATTTTTATTGTATTTACCTAAAATATACCTGATAATGGCCAAATGTTCAACATGACATTGATATGCTGTAATTAATCAACAGGTGGCAAACTGTGAATTCCATCTGCAGAACAGATGTTACTAGTAATGTGAATATTCAATATTCAAAGGCATTCAGGCATCTGGTATGATTGGCTCTTTATTGTACATTAAACCAATCTAACTGGTGATCATGCAGCACTATTTTCGAATAATTTTTATAAGATTTTTATAAGACTTTATAAGACCTTTGAGCTTAGAGTATGTCTTTTGAAGCTGGCCACTGAACATATTGTTTACCTAACATAGGCCCCTTTTTTACACCTTTGCAAACGGTGTAGACCCAGATTAGATGGCTTCTGTAAGACTCATATGATCAGGGTCTGCTCTGTTTATTTATGAAATTATACAGATCTGTTTCGAATTTCTGCTTTTGCCAAATATCATGTATCCGTGCCATTATGAAATTCATCTAATAAATATTCATAGTGTCATTATTTCTTACATGAATATTGATGAAGTAAAGGGTTAGAAGCTGTCTTCCTAATGTGAAAGTTTTCTTGTGCATTTAGATGTTTTTATACCCCCCCTTTTGAAAAAATGGGGGTATATTGCTTTGCACATGTCGGTCGGTCGGTTGGTCGGTAGATCGATGGTTTCCGAACGATAACTAATAAACGACTTGGCATAGAATCTTCAAACTTGCTGTGGTGGTTGGTCATGACAAGTAGATGACCCCTATTGTTTTTGAGGTCACTAGCTCAAAGGTCAAGGTCACCATGACCTAAAATGGTGAAATAGTTTCCAATCAATAACTGCTCAAGGGTTTGACTTGGGATCTTCAAACTTGCTGTGGTGGTTGGTCATGACCACTAGATGACCCCTATTGTTTTTGAGGTCACTAGGTCAAAGGTCAAGGTCACCATGACCTTAACTGGTTAAATGGTTTCCGATCAATAACTGCTCAAGGGTTTAGCTTAGAATCTTCAAACTTGCAGTGGTAGTTGGTCATGACCACGGGATGACCCCTATTGTTTTTGAGGTCATTAGGTCAAAGGTCAAGGTCACCATGACCTTAACTGGTAAAATGGTTTCAGATCAATAAATGATCAGTGGTTTGGCTTAGGATCTTCAAAGTTGCTGTGGTGATTAGTCATGACCGCTAGATGACCTCTATAGTTGAGGTCACTAGATCAAAGGTCAGGGGGTCGGGGGGGGTATACATGTTTAACAAACATCTCTTGTTTCAGCAACAATTTCCAGATTTGGAACATGTTTGTTAAGTGAATGTCAATTAATGACTTTAAAATAAGTGTAGCCCCAGATCAGACAGCTTGTATAGGAGCTCTGTTTGCTTATGAAATTATATTAGATCTGACTATAGGTTCTACCAATAACAAATATTCTAGCTTTAAAGTTACTGTTGTATTTATATTTTGTATACACAATAACCATGAATGGTAGATGTGCAAGATAATAACCATGAATGGTAGATGTGCAAGACGCAATTTTCGTGTGTTTACCAGTGGGCATTACAGAATTATCTTTCCCTGAACTTTGAGTATTATATGTAATTTTTGCATGAAAACATGGGGAGTTGGTGTCGCAAATTCCTCCACCAATTTGAAAGTCATTCACTTTATATTTAGTAAACACAATAACCATGAATAGTAGATGTGCAAGACACACATTTCATGTGTTGAGTGCTTGGCATTGCAGAATTGTCTCCCCTTGAACTTTTAAGTATTTTTTGTCATTTTTGCATGAAACATGGGAAGTTGGTGTCGCAAATTTCTCCTTCAGATTGAAAGTAATTGAACTGATACTTGTCATACATAATAACCATGAATAGTAGATGTGTAAGACACAATTTTCATGTGTTTGGTGGCAGGCATTATAGAATTATATCCCCTTGAACTTTGAGTATTTTTTTATGAGTTTTTGGCCATTGCAAAAACTGTGGAAAGAATCTATATAATTCCATAAGCAAAAGGGAAGACCTTGATCTTGGTCTTATTGGTTTGCAAAGACCCAGATCAGACAGCTCCTATAGGGAGCCCTCTGATAAGGGTCTGCTCTATTTGCTTATCAAGTATTATATATATCATTCTACAGTTTCTGCCATGATCTGAATATCCAGTGTTAATAATTATGTCATTATAAAAAGTCAGATAATAAATATTCATGCTGTCTTACATAAGTACTCATGAGGTAAGGGGTTAAATGTTATCCTTTATTTTTAAATGGACTGTACCAATAAACAATGACGGACTTGTATTCAAAGGTTTATACCCAGATATCCGATACAGCCCAAGGTTTGTATTTCAAGGTCTGTGAAAAAAAATAATGAATTATTTCTTTACCAGAAAATAGCAGGGTTTAAAAAGATGCATGTTTTCCCAACAGGCTAATGGCTGAATGATTGAAGAGTACCAGACACCAAATTGCCATGGTCTGACATAAATTCTGGTAAATGATCAAAAGCATGTGATGTTTATCATGAGATGTTGAACATGCGCTTGATATATGACTGTCATAATTACATGATATATACCAATAAACTCCTAACCCTTTAACTGATTGAAATACTTATTTACATCTTTTCAAACAGAGTAGACACGAATCAGGCAGCTCCTTCAGGGTCTGCTCTGTTGGCTAATGAAATAAAATAGAACTGATTCTACCATTTCTGTCATAATAAAACATTCCAGTGTTCATAAAAACTCATTAAATTGATATTTATGGTAACATCATTTATTACATGACTACTCATGTGTTAATGGGTTAAATATGTTTACAATGGGTTACGCTTTTTTCTCACTGATAGAGAGCACTCCTGCTCTGCTGAGTTGTTTCTTTCAGAAGTAAAAGTCTGTTTTTCTCAGTGGAAATGATTACTTATTATGACCCCATCAAAACACATAATTATATAGGAGTATAATATGGGAGAATAATATATGGGGGTATGATATATTGGAGTATAATACATGGGGATATAGTATATGGGGATATAATATATGTGGATATAATATAATAATGTGGATATAAGGGAGTATAATACACAGGGGCATAATATATGTGGGTATAAATATGTGGGTATAATATATGTAGGTCTATATTGAGTATGATATATGTTGATATAATATATGCAGAAATATTATATGTGGGTATATTAATATATGCAGGTATATATTGGGTATAATATATGCAGGTATATATTGAGTATGATATATACAGGTATATATTGGGTATAATATATTATTATTATTATCATACCACATTTATATAGTGCTCTTTTCGCACAGGATATGTGCGTTCAAAAGCGCCTCACATGGATGAAATCACTAACCGGAATGAACGGCATGATTATCTAGTATCCAGGCATTGCAATGAAAGATATACAATAGATATACAATATATATGAAATCACTAGCCGGAAGGAACCACATTATTGTCTATCTGGTCAATGAAAGAAAAGGTATATATTGGGTATGATATAATATGTGGGTATACTGGAATCAACCAGAAGCTTAGATAAGATGTGTAAGTTCAACATTTCTTCAAGAAGATATTCATTATTTTGATATTATCCCCTCACAAACAGATTTGATCCAGATGGGACACTGAGTAATTCAGTCTCATTGGGATCCAAACTATTTGACATCAATACCATGTATTTAAAAGGAAATGGAAGAAACGGCTACTGTGAGAATTGGTGTAAATAATACCCTTTAACCAGTGCTTCATCAAGTTGATTTGGAAGAGTAGTTATAATGGGGGTTGATGGAAAAATGACTTTAATATTTAAAATGTGATGGATATAATGTCCAGCTCTGATCAAAGCAATTTTGAGCAAGGTCACATCTTACAGACAGCTAATCACCCTTGGTGTGAAAAGACTTTTCAAAGACCAGCAGTTAATTTCTTAAATCATATAAATGAGTGCTACTGTAACATACAAAAAAACATTGTAATCTCTGCTCATTTGTCATGATGATAAATATTTTGAAAATAAGGGATTTGGGAGATTTGGAGTAGATACTATGCAAAGAAAAAACTGACTGTTGACATGAATTTGTGACCTTTCACCCTCAAGTGACAATACAGAAACAAGACTTCTGCAAATCATCTTAACCCTCCATGAACATTAATGTAAGAAATAATGACAACATGTACATTAATTAGACTAACTTGTTGTAATAGAACATTGACACAGGAAATTTTGCCCATGGCAGAACCTGTAGAATCATATCTATATTATATCATAAGCAAACAGAGCACTCTGATCAGACAGCTCCTATAGGAGTCGTCTGATCTGGATCTACACTGTTTGCAAAGGCGTAGAAAGGTGTAAATTCATCTTGGCCAGATTTTATTATGGGCAAAATCAGAGTATTAGGTTTAGAGTTATGTGCCCTTGATTTATACAAATAGCATATATTACCATTTTTATACCCTAGAACCTTTGTTTCTTCCTGAATTTCTTACCATTCTTTTACATGTATGGCCTTAAGATCTTAGCAAAGTTTAATTGTGGACAAAAACAGACTGGCAGCTTAGAAAGTCCTAGAGTTATGTGCCCATGATTTCACTAGAAATGGCATTGTTTTACCTTGTTTTCACTTTATTTTTTTCTTCTCTGAGCTTGATGTCTCATCTGGATCCAAGCTGTTTGAAAGTTAAAGTGAGGTTATTCTTAGCATGGCAAGGATTTGTCGCATTCAGTAATAGAAAATCCCATGTTCTATGATACAAAATTTGTGGATAATTCAATACCAGAATTATCCTAAATATTGTGACAAAAACAAATAGAGCAGACCCAGATCAGACTGCTCATTCAAGGTTTACACTATTTGCTACTACTTATAAACATACATGTTTTGTAGTGCTGATTGAATTATTCAGCTTCATAAATCAGCGGAGAGGGGAAACTTGATGTTCGCATATTAAAGTAACTGCAATAATTCTTCAAAGCTCTGAGAAAATTGAAAGCTTTATGCAGCACATGAAGGACCAAATTAACATGCCACACAGTAACTTATGCACGATGCCTGGTACAGTAGAACACGTCTAAACCGGACATCAAATTCAGTATAGATATTGGTCTTTGAGACAGGTGGCAGCTTAATACAGGGTGAAAGTTGGCAGAAAGTTCCTCTATGAGCTTTCTGCATGACTTTCACTCTGCATGAAGCAGCCACCTACCTAAAAATATCTAAATTCTTCTGTACTAGAATTCTGGTTTAGAGGTGTTTTTACTGTATTTGTTACTGTTTTGCACCACAAGGAGAACAGAGATTTGAATGTTTATTGATAAAGACTAGATAATGTGTGAATTAGTCTTACTGACTCTATAGACAAAGGTGCAATGCAGAAAATGTAGTCACCATGCCAAAGCCTGTATGAGTTGAATTCAAAATGAAGGAGACCTGCCGATTCAAGTTCAAAAGATGGTACATAAACCTTGAACATTAACCCTTAGCCCATCAAATATTTTTTATCACTCTCAGCCCTCTTTGAATATAAATTAGGCAAATATTTACAAAAATATACAGGATATGTTGAAATGATTTTCCTATGCAAAAGCATAGAGCATGCTGGCATGGATGTTTCCACGGCAAATAGTGCAGACCCAAGATGAGAGAGCTCCTATGGAGCTCTCTCATCTGGGTCTACACTATTTGCAAATGCAGCTATAGTTGTGACTGGCAGGCTATAGGATAACAACATTAACCTGTATAGCGTCTAAATACGAGTAAAACCTCTCTAAACCAGATGTTAAATTTAATATAAATATCAGTCTTGGAGACAGGTGGCAGCTTAATGCAGGATGAAAGTCATGCAGAAAGTTCGTCTGGGAGCTTTCTACATGACTTTCATCCTGCATTAACCCTTTCCTTCATATAAACCGGTTTTCACACATTTGCAAACAGAGTAGACCCAGATCAGATGGCTCCTATAGGAGCCATCTGATCAGAGTCTGCTCTGTTTGCCAATAGAATTTGATAGATCTGTTTCTTTACTTTCTAAAATGGCTAATTGTTCCACCTTCCATAATTATTTCATTATAACTATTTTGTCCATAAATATTCAGTAGATATTGAAATTTGAAATAACTAAAGAACAGGGAAAGAGTTAAGCAGCCAGCTGCCTAAAAGTATCTAAATTTTCTTCTGTTAATGTGACTTTTTAAAAATAATTCGTAAAGCAAATAATGCAGATCCTGATCAAAGGCTCCATTAGAAATCATCTAATCTGGGGGTCTACACTGTTTGCCTATGTCCTCTTTAGTGAAAGGAGGCATCAGTGTGTTAACTCTTTACTTCGTGTTAGAGATAATGTATGTATGTATGAATATTAATTAGCCTAATATATATGTCTCCCCCAGTATACTGGGGAGACATTGTTTTTGTGCGCGGCGTCCGTCTGTCTGTCTGTCAGTCAGTTTTTCTGTCCAGGCAGACGTAGATATACTTGTGTGACTATGAGAACAAAAGATCTTTTGTTCTTCCTATACTTGTGTGACTATTTTCTTCTCTTGTGTGTCTTATTTTAAACAAAAGAAAAGTCACACAAGGCTCATTCCGTCCTTCCAATTTTAATTTGTCCGTGCGGTTTCTCCAAAACCTTTGGTTGGAATTTCATGAAACTTCATAGGATTGATCAGCTCCATGACTAGTTGTGCATTTTATTCCTGTTCCGGTTCGATGATTTTCTGCAGAGTTATGGGACTTACATGGAAAATTATGTCCGCCCGTTTCCTCAAAAACCTTTCGTCAGATTTTCATGAAACTTCATAGGATGGATAAGCACCATGCCTAGTTGTGCATAATTATCATATTCCTGTTCTCGTTTGATGATAATAGACATATTTTGACCCTGGTAAAATCTGTAGAATGAGGTTTATATAAGTCCATAATCAAACAGACCAGACCTTGATCAGATGACTCTTACAGGAGCTGCCTGGCCAGGGTCTATTCTGTTTGTAAAGGCATCAAAAGGCATCTCTGTCTAATAGTAATTATCTATGGTTGTCATCTATGAAATGCAACAACCGTAATAATCTTAAATATTTGGACACTTATTCCTTCTTATCCACCAATTTTTTTAGCTAAATAATTTGGTACCATTTTGACAACCTTATATTAGATTGACATAGTAGCAAATAGTGTAGACCCTGATCAAAAAGGCTCCTTCAGGATCTGTTTGATCTGGGTCTGCACTATTAGCCTAAGTATGTATGTCCGAATACTAAGAGTACTAACCCTTTCACATGGGCGTAGAAGCAAAGAGGGGGGGGGGGGGCAGAGTATACTTTGGCCCCCAATAATTCTCAACAACTACTCGTCTTGTTGTGGTGTGCGATGGTGTAGTGGTAACGCGCTTGACTATCAATCCGGAGGTCTGGGGTTCAAATCCCGGTCCCTTCCGGAAATTTCAGAGACGCTTTTCAGGGTCTCCCATCCACACCTCCTCTCCACCCAGGGGTTAAAATGGGTACCTGTGAGGGTCTCTAGCCGGTACTGCAGCTGCATGATTGTGCCATATGTTAACAGTGCTATAACTAGGTACTTTTTTATTCCACCAGGTTTTGGAATATCTGAAGTGTTCCGAGTGCAATCGGATAATTTTCCCCGGCTTTACTCCAAACCCTGACGGAAAACGATGAGTAGTTTCAATTGGCACTATTTTTGTCTTTTTCTACATGTGTTTAAAACCAACGAACAGATGAAATGCAAGAACCCTCTCCTTAAGGTAACTGCATGAACCTGACCGGGAATTCATTAATTTGAGGAAAATGGTAATACAGGCATTGCTTTTGTGAGACATGTGACTCAAGATTAAGACAGGAATAATATTCATATTATTGAATGAAGGTGAATGTTACAAGATTAAATTAACTTATTCTTTTGAATATGTTTTAATCTTTTTTCTGAAAATGTGCATCTTCTGGGAAAAAGCGAAATTTTCTCATTAGACAAGTTAAATATGATAAATCTAGGTACTTCTGCAGGTCAGATTCTGTGGTCGAGTGGTCTAACGAGCTGTCCGTTACATAATGAAGACCAAAAGTCGGAGGTTTAGCTGCGCGCCAGGGGATCGAATCCCGTCAAATGCCTAATTTTTTTTTCTTCCATTCCCCCATCTCTGTCACATTTTATATATAAAAAAAGTATTTTATATCGACCACTGGTAGTTTTAAGCTACAAAAGCAGATATATTGCTTTTTAGCTCGACTATTCAAAGAATAGTGGAGCTATCCTACTCGCCCCGGCTTCCGCGTCCGTGTCCGCGTCACACCTTGGTTAAGGTTTTTGCTAAAGTCCATTTTTTTCCTAAATTAAACCTTTGGAGTAAAGCTTTGAAACTTGTAACACTTTTTCACCACCACAAACCTCATCTGTAGGCAAGAGTACTGAGACTTTGATTACTTTATTCTAGTATCATTGGACACTATTTTAGTCCAATATCAAGCATATTTACATTAACAATTCTGAGAATAGTCGAGTTTGCTGTCCTGTGACAGCTCTTGTTTCTATGAGCCCTCTCATCTGGGTCTACACTGTTTGCAGAGGGTATTGGTAACTTGTTTCCCATACTGAAAGGGCTAAGGGTTACAATGGAATATCTTTAGAACTATTATTATTCATGAATGCAACTACATGCAGTATAGGAATAATAAGTATACAATGTCTTGCAAGCCAATGTTACTATGTTACCTGATACTCTTTACAGCTGCTTTGGGAAAACATTTACACATTTGATTTTATCAGAATCCATCATATGCAATTGCCATGTCATAATTAAAATCAGTGTAGATAAGCTGCAATGTTAATTAAGTCTTTGAATGCGAGAAACGGTTGCACTTTCATTTGCAAACTGTAGATCCAGATCAGAGGGCTCCTAGAGGAGGCCTTTGATCAGGGTTAACACTGTCCTCTGGCAAAATTTACCCTTTCACAGAGCTACAGATAACAGTGCGTACCCAAATACTAAAATCGTCCTTTCTCCACCAAACCCTATACTATGACCACTCTTTAGAATCATCTCTTCGAGACGATTCTAAAGAGTGGTCATAGTGTAGGGTTTGGTGGAGAAATAAAGAAGTTATCCCTGAAAATTGTTTAATTTACGCATCTTATCTGGAGCTCTACTTTCATACAGAAAGAACTCTTACTGGTAAACAATGATGGACTGCTCCACTCTGAATATTTAGCGTTGAAAGGGTTAACCTAAGTCCTCTTGGCAACTTTGTGATAGTCTTTGCAAAAAGCATGGATCCAGATGAGATGCTGAGTATCTTGACATTTCATTAGGATCCAAATTGTTTGTCCATCTAATTATGTCTTTGAAAAGAAATGCAAGAAATCCTGCGTCAGAGTCTGAATAAGAAGGCTTTTACTAGGGACACAAATTATATGGCATGTTGAAGGTTAATTAAGGCACAGCAACTTGCATGTTTGATTTTTTGTCAGCAACAGCTTTGCTAAACTCTGTGATTTATGGTAGATGTGATTGAACAACTTGTCAGGACTTGATTTTGCAATCCTGGTTAGTGCATGGACCTACTTGTCTTTTACTGAAAATAGTAACAGATGTCGAGCATAGTACCTGCCTGAAGGGTAAAAATGTAGACGGGCATAATTATGTGCATTTTGATAATGGATATATGAGGAACACCGTATCAGCTCACATGGAAAACTGCAACTTGTCTTAATCTGTGTCAGTATTGGTGATATATTGCGGGGACCGACAGTGATCAACAAAAACCTCAGATTATCATGATGGCCAAAAGATCCAAGAGCATTTGTTGAGCATTTGATATTTTCTTCACTAATGAAAGGAAGCATTATTTCTTCCAAGAGAGGGGAGGGTATCTGAATATTTAGGGTAGTAAGGGTTAAGTCCTGATGTTAATCCCATGACCTGTTACCGTCCTGATGTTAACCCCATGACCAGGTTATTATAGTCCCAATGTTAATCCAGTGATCAGCTAATTATAGCCCCAATGTTAATCCAGTGACCTGCTTGTAGTCCCATTGTTAATCCAGTGACCTGCTTATTGTCCCAATGTTAATCCTATGACTTTCTAATTGTCCTGATGTTCATGCTGCATATAGTCCTGGCATTAATCCAATGATGTGCTTATTGTCCTGATATTAATCTCATGACCTGCTTATATTCCTGATGTTAATCTCATGAACTGCTATCAATCCTGATGTTACTAGTAATTCTATTGAATGTTAATTCCATGACCTACCAATAGTCCAGATGTTAATTCCATGACCTGCTTTTATATATAGTCCTGATGTTAATTTCATGAACTGCTATCAATCCTGATGTTAATTCCATTGAATGTTAATTCTACGACCTGTCAATTGTCCTGCTGTTAGTTTC
The DNA here is from genome assembly GCA_963576725.1 of Azorinus chamasolen. NCBI lineage: Eukaryota > Metazoa > Mollusca > Bivalvia > Cardiida > Solecurtidae > Azorinus > Azorinus chamasolen. Next base: position 43,459,991 of record OY755248.1, read on the forward strand.
ATGATTCGCTTATAGTCTTGGTATCCCATGAGCTGCTACCAATCCTGATGTTAGTTCCATTGAATGTTAATTCCATGACCTGCCAGTAGTCCCGATGTTAATTCCATGACCTGCTTTTATAGTCCTGATGTTAATCTCATGAACTGCTATCAATCCTGATGTTAATTCCATTGAATGTTAATTCTACAACCTGCCAATTGTCCTGCTGTTAGTTCCATGATTTGCTTATAGTCTTGGTATCCCATGAACTGCTACCAATCCTGATATTAATCCAATTTAATTGTTTGGATGAATTGGATGAGAAAGTAAAACATAATTACAGTAAAACCTGTCTTAAGCGGTCATCAAAAAGAGGTCTAATAATGGGTCTGTAAGGCACGTGATAGCTTAATGCAGGTCAAAATTAATACAGAAAACTCATATAGGAGCTTTATGCATTACCTTTGTCCTGCATTAAGCAACCACCTGCTTTTAACACTCTTATGTTCAATAAATGACTGGCCATTTAAGATAGGTTATACTGTAATACTTTCCAACATTTCACAGCTAAATATACTAGACAGGTATAGTATTCATGTCAGAAGAACCACTTAATTACAGTTGAACTTTGATATTTCAAACTTCAAGGGCACACAAAATTAGTTCGAGATAACAAGAAGTTTTGAGTTATCCGATTTCTGATCTGGATAATTTCTTACGTTCACAGCTTAATTCAATTCTAAAGTAATGCTAATCCCATAGGAGCGTTCAGCATTACTTTAGATCTGCATTAAGCTATTACAAGTGTTTCTAGATATGCGTAGTAATACATTTTAAAGCAATTCTGTATTGTAAGTTTTGAAAGGACTGAAATTTTAGTTCGAGTTATCCCGAAGTTCGAGTTATCCGAGTTTGAGATATCGAAGTTCACAACTGTAATTCAATACACAGGATTACTAGCAGTCACAAATGCAAAGACCATTTCCGATTTCAGTCAAAAATCCATGTCCAATTCTTGTCAATCAGATCTAGGATGTGTTTAGGGTGGCTTAGTGAAAGGATATGTACAAAGTTTAAAACATTTGTTTGGCAGAATAAGAATAAGCCAATAGATAGAAAATATCAAGTCTGTTAATCCTTAACTCCATGAATATTCATGTCAGAAATAATGACATCATGAATAATTATTAATTACGTTTAATTTTAAATGGCACATGAACACATGAATTTTGGCAGAAACTGTAGAAGCATATCTATATTATAAGCAAACAGGGCAGACTCTGATCAGACAACTCCTATAGGAGCCATCTGACCTGGGTCTACTCTGTTTCAAAGGCATATTTATGGAGTAAAGGTTATTTAAAGACTCCATACAATAAACACATATTTTCAGTAACATCATAAAACTTGGTATTTGTAATGTTCTGAATCATTATTATGAAGATTGTCAATTAAATTTTGAACTTATATCGAAAAATGCCTAATAACTAGGGACCTTCGATTGGTTTTCTTGCAAAATATTTTTTATCAACATATAAACAAACTATTTATGTAATTGTTAGGCATTTTAAAAGCATGTTGCAATTGGAGACTAATACTTTAAGCTGTTAGTACTATGATTAACCATTTAATCTAATACTAACTCACATTTCTAGTATTCAGTTTGCAAACAGAGTAGACCCAGATCAGATGACTTCTTGAGGAGCCTTTCGATCAGGGTCTGCTCTGTTTGCTTATGAAATGATATAGATCTGATTCTATAGTTTCTACTATGGCCGAAACTTCCCGTGACCATGTGCCATTATAAAAGATAATATAATTGATATTCATGATGTAATTATTTCTTACATGAACATACATGGGGTAAGGAGTTAACCCTGTATCTGTTCTGTGTTTATTACACATTTCAATACCTACTGAATATGTATGGACAGAATATGTGTTTATTACACATTTCAATACCTACTGAATATGCATGGACAGAATATGTGTTTATTACACATTTCAATACCTACTGAATATGCATGGACAGAATATGTGTTTATTACACATTTCAATACCTACTGAATATGCATGGACGGAATATGGAAGGTGGAACACTGTAGCAATTTAAGAAAGTAAAGAAACAACCATATCTATTAAATTCTATTAGCAAACAAAGTAGACCCTGATCAGACGGCTCCTCTAGGAGCCGTCTGATCTGGGTCTACTCTGTTTGCAAATGCGTGAAAATGCGTTTATATGAGGGAAAGGGTTAACCCTTTATCTGTTTTATATTCCTGAAGAAATAAGGACATTACAATGATGAAGTTTTATACTGGCATTTTAATACAAGAATTTGTTCTGTTAAGCAAATAGAACAGACCCAGATCAGACAGCTGGCCCTACAGGAGGCATCTGGTCTGGGTCTGCTCTGTTTGCAGAGGCATGGAAAGCTGTCTCTGTCATAGAAAGGGTAAAATCTATGAATAAAAACACCAGCGCCACCTGTGATGTTTTGGTTTTTTGGCAATTATATCAAAATATCTTAGAAAATTCGACCTATTAGGCTTGAGAGTCAACATCGTTTCAACTTTTATCAAAGAAGCATTAGCACTTGAACTTTGTTAATTACATTGTTGGCACAAATATACAATATGAATTATATGGTGAACCTTGTAGTGTAAAACCCCTACAATGGCCACTTTGATGAAGTAATTATGGGTTTATGGGGCAGATGGCAGCTTAACCTTTTCCTCCATAAATACACCTTTCTAAGCCTCTGTAAAAATCACCTGTTGAAATTATTGTGATAAATAGAGCATTTGCTCCTATAGGAGCAAATGCTCTATTTATCACAATGGTTTCAAATTAAAAAATTCTCAATTTCCTTTTCTCTAGTTAATGCTCCTTTTCGATAGATTTATTCAAAGTGATTGGATCTAAAAATAGCCTAAGAGGGAATGGGTTAATGCAGGACAAAAAGTGATAGAAAAAGCTCCTATAGAAGCTTTCTACATTACTGTTTTCTGCATTAAGCAGCCACCTGCTGTAAAAAATGCCTATATTTACTCAAGTGGTTCTACTGTACTTACATCATAAATTTGACTTACTACATAATTTTATTGGGATGCATTTAAATATTAGCTCTCTAATCCTTTGAATGCTGAATTTCCAAAATGGAATGCTCTTCCATTGTTAAGTATAAAAGGGCAAAAGTTGCTGTCAGAAGAGGAGCCCTCTAGTCTGTACTGTAAATGCAAATGCCTGTACTCTTGCTTCCTGCATTCAAAGAGTTAAACAATTATATTATGTTATTTTTGCTCTGTCAGTCGGTTGGTTGGTTTGTTCCAAACTTCAATGTTGGTGATAATTTTGTTGCCATTGCACATACATACTTCAAAGTTGGCATGCATGTGCAATGATGGAGGCGAACATTTTTAGGGGTGACTTATTAATGTCAAGATCATACATCAAGGTCAAAGATCATATCAGGGACATAGTGTTTCACAAGCACATTTTGTTTCCATATTTGTTATGCTCTATATTCTACCAGACAAGCTTAAGGCAAATAGTAGACCAAGATCAAACTTTATAAAGAAGCAATTTCATCATACAGGGTTTACACTTTTATTACCCAAACTTTGCCCTATTTTGACCCTTATCTGATAGAGATGCCTATTGACACATTTGCAAACAGTGTAGACCTCTAGCAGTACCTCCTGTAGGATCTGTCTGATCAGGGTCTACCCTATTTGCTTTCACATGACATAGATCTGACTAACACTTCCCTTGTTCATACACCATTATAACCATTCAGCTCATAATATTCAAAAGGGCACTTTTTGTACATGAATATTCATCATTCTGGTAAAGGGTTATTTATCAAAACGGTGCCAAATACTTGTGTCTTATACTCAGACTTATAAACCAGAGGAGAGGAGAGGATTATGGTCTAATATTTAGTGTAAATATGGTAGATAATTGACAATCTTTTTTAGTACTTTTGTTATAATTTGAACTGTAATTATTATTTGTTGCTAAGGAACAATATGAAAGTGGGAGTAGCACTAATGTCAAGTCTAAATACGTTGCACAACTAGTAAACCGCATGGGGTAATAGGATCAACTTCATCTGAATTCTTCCGGAGTACATGGAAATACCAGAAAAGTCATTTGATTTGGGGTTTATTAGTTTGCTAATGTTATTTCAGGTTACATCTCTATAGGCAGAGTTCCTTAGGGACACTACAGTAATCGGTAGTTAACCATTGCAAGGGTAATTGAGTTCCCGAAAATGACAAAATTGAATTTCCGAGTCTGAACACTTCCTGGAAATGAGTATGTAAGAATCTATGTAATAGACTATTTGGGAGCAATTTATGGCACTGGACTCAAACTTGAGAATTTGCAAGGAAGAATAATGACATAGAAGAATTAATCGCTCTGACAACAGAAATTGTTCCCTATTCTTGAAGTCTCTCAGCTGTCATTATTCTGAAAAGGGAATTGAATATCATGCAAAGGATTTGAATTTCTGCTCTGAACTTTTGGCCCTATTAGTCCTTATTCCACTGTGAAAAAATAATGTTTGCTAAAATTTAGATCTGTTGCAGTTTTGACTTTTTCCAATTTGATCAAAACCTTTTGAGAAACTATTGATCTCGTGTCAAACAGCTTGGACCCTGATCAGACACCAAGTTACACAGCATCTCATCTAGATCCCAGCTGTTTGCAAATGTGAATCAGGTCGCGAATAGCAAGATAACAGTTAAGCCATTTTCCATGAAAATATGAACAAAAACTAGATTAGATTTTTCGATTATACTTTCAGCTATAATTCGGACATGATGGCTGAAAGTATAAGATGCTCTAACAGTGAATTTGTGATAATCATGAATAACACTGTAAGCAGTTTGGATCCAAATGAGACTCGGAGTAACTCTGTGTGTGTCTCATCAGGATCCAAACTGTTTGATACTCTGAATGTATTTTAACCCTTCGCTTGCTATTCACGTCAATATACATAACAGGTAAATAGTGAAGACCCAGATGAGACAGCTCCTGCAGGAGCTGTCTCATCAGGGTATGCACTATTTACAAGTTGATTGTGTAACCAATGCACTCCACATCAGTGATTGCATAGCGAAATACTTGTACACAGTGAAGATATATGTAATTATACAACAGGGAATGGGTAAAGAAGGAGAAATGTGTTTTAAAATTCAGCAAGCGAAGGGTTAAAAAGGCAAGAAAAGAATCACATTTTGAGAATTGTAGCAGAAAACCATTGTTTGATCATATTTAAAGCAATTAAAGAATTTAAAGTTTAACTAGTGACAATTAACACTTTTTATCTTATGAATCTTCATAAAAGACTGCTCATTATGTATATTAGTTTACTAATTGAGGTAAAAATATGAAATTAGGAAGTTCATTGCTATGGCAATTAGTAGATAATTGGCCATCTGTCTCCATCTGTCCGTCCCGGCTATCTTCCCATTCATCCATTCTTCCATTGTATGTCCCTCCATCCATCCATCCATCTATCTAGATTTCTGTCCGGACAATATCTCCCCAACCACTTGGATTATGGTTTCCAAATTTCTTGTGAGGGTGCATTTTGTATAGGTGGAGTGTCATATACTACTTTGGCATTTCTCTATGACCTTGCCCTTGATGTCAGTTTTAGTAATTTGTCCAGATGATATATCCTTAACCCCTTAATTTAGGATTTCCAAATATCTTGTGTGGATGCATCTTGGACAGGTGGATCGAGTATGGCATACTACATGTACTTTGGTGTCTCTATGACCATGACTTTTTTTCTGGAAATTTTGTCTGGAAATTTGTCCAGATGATCTTTCCAAATTTCTTTTGTGAGCGCATCTTCGGAAGGTGGAATGTTGTATACTAATGTTGTGTCTCAGTGATTTTGACCTTGACCTTGACCATGACCTCAGTTTCCGTAGGAATTTGTCTGAATTTGTCTGAAATTTGTCTGGATGATGACCTCAGTTTCCGTAGGAATTTGTCTGAATTTGTCTGAAATTTGTCTGGATGATGAATCCTCAACCCATTTGGTTAGGATATTCAAATTTCTTGTGTGGATGTATCTTGGGAAGGAAGAGTGTCACACATAATTTGGTATCTCTATGGCCTTGACCCTGACCATGACCTCAGTTTTAGTAAAAAGTTGTCAAGATGTTCATCTGGAGTGTTTCTCCTGAACTGCTTGACTTAGAGTTTCCAGTTTTCTTGTTTTGATGCATCTTCAGAAGGTGGAATGTATCATACTGCTTTCTGTTTCTATGACCTTTACCCTGACCTTGATCTCAATTTCAATAAATGTCCAAAAAGTTTGGCTGAATCATATCTTCTCAACCACATGGGTTACAGTTTCCAAATTTCTGGCATGGATGCATCTTGTGAAGACAAGGTGCCACCTACCACGCTGATGTTTCTGCGACCTTGACTCACCCATCCAACAGGAAAATAAACTGTTGAACCATGTGTCCACACAGATCAGCAGCCAGCTTAAAAATGAATGGTCTGAACTGACTACACTGTATAAGGACTATTAACGAAAACTTACACAGAATGACTCGTGTATATATACTTGTGATATCCATAAATATTCCCTATTAGTCTGCATCAAACTCAAGATGATGACTGTAGAAATGCTAAGAGCAGTCTCTGTTAGGGGAAGATGGATTGCATGACAATTCTTGCATGTTATACCCCCACAAATGAAGTTTGAGAGGGAGTATATATAGGAGTCAGTGTGTTGGTTGGTCTCTAGTGTTTGTGTGTTGGTCTGTCTGTCTGTCTGTCTGCATAAAATTATGGCACAACCTGGCACAAATCTTGTTTGATTTGCTATCAAGGCAGCTGAGTGGGGATATTCCATCAGCTTTAGTGATAGTTCTTGTTAATTCTGTAATATAAGCAAACAGCAGCTGTCTGATCTGGATCTAATCTGTTTGCAAATGCATCAATAGGCATCTCTTGGGATCATTTAATGGTTGAGAGAAGTGCTGGTTTTGGTTTGCCCAGTGTCAACATGTGGGTTAAAATCCTTGTGTTTCAAGCCTTTGTCCTGGGTGCTTTAACCCAGGGCAACAAATAAAGGGGCATACTCATATACTAAAATTGTCTTTTCTCAGAAATAAAGGAGTTATTCTTGAAAAGGTTTTAATTTACGCATCTTATCTGGACCTCTGTTAACCCTTATCCTAAAGACACCTAATGATGTTTTTGCAAACAGAATAGACCCAGATCAGATGGCACCAGAAAGGTCCATCTTATCAGGGTCTTCTCTGGTGAAGGAAAGGGATATTGAGCCAAGGAATCAAAAGACCATTCCTCTGTATCCAAATCTTTGCTCCGGGTCATCCCTTGCCCAAGATAGCAAAGTATAGATGTTAAACATTCAACTCATGGTCATCTCTCTGTCTGCCAACAAATGACTGATAACCAGACATCTTTTATCAATTTAACCCTGTGCTTCATACACTATTTTATGCCTTTGCAAACAGAGTAGTCCAAGATCGGGTGGCTTCTATCTCTATGGGAGTTGTCTGATCAGGGTCTGTTCTGTTTGCTAATGAAATCTGTTTCTACAGTTTCTGCTATGGTAAAATATGCTCTTGTTCATTATGCCATTTTAAAAAGTCAGCTAATTAATATTTTCTTACTCATGAAGTAAAGGGTTAATTACATTTATCGGAGACTCCTGCAGAAATTCCAATTAGGGTTAAGACTGCTTACCATTTGAAAAATTCTTTGCAACCTTTTAAAATATATGGATGAAGCCATGCACTATGACAAGTTAATGTGAAATATTTCTAACTAGTCCTTCGTGCGATATTAACTAAATTTATTTATGTGAAAATTAATCAAAACTGTATAATTTTGAGATTTGTTACTTGGAAAAAATAAACTTATTGCATCTTAGTGTGTCAATTCCATTCGGTTAAACAAGTAAGCTATTGGTAATTGCAAGTTTACCATTCTGTTGATGGCAGTATTTTGCTACTAAAGGAGTTCTTTGACTGTTTAGAAACCAATCGTTCAAGCGATTGTCAACATGACAGCAAAGTTGAAACAGGTTATTAACACTTTTCTTCATATAAATGCATTTTCAAACAGAGTAGACCCAGATCAGATGTTTCCTATAGGAATTGTCTGATCAAGGTCTGCTTTGTTTGCTTTCCATGATATAGATCTGACTTTAAAATTTACAGTGTTTGCCAAAACGAAAACATTTTAAGTCCTTGAAAAGTTTACATTATAAAACTTCAGCTAATAGATATTCATGATGCCATAATTTCTTAATGAAATTGAACATGGAAATGGTATTAGACTGGTTAACAATGTTTTCTTGGCTGATAGACTGGAATTCAAATACAGTTTTTGTCACTCAAAATTAACTTCTAGTTAGCACTCATAAAGGACTAGCTGTGGATTTCAATGGAAATTTTGACATAAATCCTTCATTCCCATATTTATTTAACCTTTTACTCCATAAATATGCCTTTTTATGCCTTTGCAAACAGAGTAGACCCAGATCAGATGGCTCCTATAGGAGCAGTCTGATCAGGGTCTGCTCTGTTTGCTTATGATATAATAGGGATATGATTCTACAATTTCTGCCATGGCTAAAATGCCTGTGTCAATGTGCTATTATGGTAAATTAATCTAATTAATATTCATGACATCATTATTTCTTACACAAATATTCATGGAGGAAAGGGTTATGGAAAACTCATCCTGATGTTATTTTGCACCCCACCCAATTTTCTTATTGAGGGCGCGCAACAAACAAAATATTTACTGGTACAAGCCATTAGCATAAATAAGTTCAGCAAACAGTGCAGACCCTGATCAGAGGGCTCCATCATGAGCCCTCTGACCTGGGTCTACTCTGTTTGCCCATGCCCTTTTTAGGGGACACTTAGCACCAATTGGTTAACCCTTTACTCAATGAATATTCATGTAATAAATGGGTTAACACAAAGAGCAGTAACTCTGGTAAATCAATAAAGTTTAAAACTTACAGTCATGTAGAGCTAGCTTTGGATTAACCCTTTATCTCAAGCAATACAGTAGAATCTCGATTATTCGAATTTTCTGTATAGAAAAATGTAGACCCTTTTAGGCAGGTGGCTGCTTAATGCATGGTGAAAGGCATGCAGAAAGCTCCTAGAGGAGCTTTCTGCATGACTTTCACCCTGCATTAAGCTGCCACCTGTCTTACGGGTCGATAATAATACGTATTTTAGTGTTAGAATAATCGAGTTTTTACTGTATATGATATCATGAATAGTTTATATTTGATTTGTTTGGAATGGTATATGAACCAAGGCGTTTTTGGTAGAAACTGTAGAATTAGATCTATATTTTTACGTATGAAAACAGAACTGACTCTGATCAGATGGCTGCGACAGAGCCCTTCTGATCTTGGTCTACTTTGTTCGCATAAGTATGGAAAGGCATATGAATGGGGAAAAGGGTTAACTCTTTGCACGCTAGCGGCAAAACTGTGATTACCTACGCAAACAGTTTGGATCCAGATGAGACACCGCATAATGCGGTGTCTCATCAGGATCCAAACTGTTTGTCATCTTGATCATATTTTTGCAAAGCATTTAGAGAATGTTTGTTTTAACCCTTCTCTTGCTGAATTTTAAAATACATTTCTCCTTCTTTACCCATGCCCTGTTGTATAATTACACTGTGTACAAGTATTTCGCTGTGCAATCACTGCTGTGGAGTGCGCTGGTTGCACAATCAATTTGTAAATAGTGCAGACCCTGATGAGACAGCTCCTGCAGGAGCTGTCTCATCTGGGTCTTCAATATTTGCAGGTAGGTATATTGACGCGAATAGCAAGCGAAGGGTTAAGAATTGAAGCAGACGACAATTGTTGCAGACAAAAAATTACTTAGCATGCAAAGAGTTAAATTAAGGCATAGTTACTTAAAATCAAAATCGCATTGTTTTACAAAATATTTGTTAAGACATTTCTTAAATAACCCTTTTCCTCATTACAAGTTATGCCTTTGTATGCCTTTGCAAACAGTGTAGACCCATATCAGATGCCTCAAACAGTGTTGTCTAAGCCAGCAATTCTCTTGAAAAGTTTACGTTATAAAAATTATGTTAATGCATATTCATGAAGTGATTAATTCATAAATTTTCATGAGGGAATGGTTTAAAACAATTGCTAAAATGTCTTTGAAATTTGACATTTCCTATTATTTCCATGGTAGAATATGTATGGGTTATTCAGACTTGAATATTCTTATTATATTGCCACATTAAAAGTCTCCAATGTATTGTTAAGAAAGGTTTCTGTTGAATTACGCTTTACCACAGAAAACAGTATCATATTTTTTGCCACCAGTAACCAATTTATGATAGCCAACATGCAATAGAATAAGCCATTGTTTTGGGAAGATTTTGCTCTTGGTTTGAAATTACCCTTCTCGTTTCCATGACATTTAAATATTTCAAGACTTATGATAGTGAAGTAGTTATTGTGCTCTACAATGATACAGACATGTAAATTCATAAATTTGCAAGACATTTACTGTGTAAGGTTTTATTTTACCATCTGTAGAGAAATTGATAAAATTCAAATTACAGTAAAACCTCTCTATAGCGACCACTGAATTTCATCGAGTATTTTGTGTTAAAGGCAGGTGGATGCTTAAAGCAAGGTGAAAGTAAAACAGAATGCTCCTCGAGGAGTACATGTACAGAGGAGTCAAAATACTTCAATATGAGGGAATGGATTAATCATTAACCCTTTCCCTGTTCTATATTTAGTCCAAATTTCGATACCGACTGAATATTGATTTACAAAATAGTAATAAAGAAAAATGCAAGGTGGAATATTGTAGCCACTTTAGAAACGAAAGAAACAGGTCTGATCAGAGCAGACCCTGATCAGACGGCTCCTCTAGGAGCCGTCTGATTTGGGTCTACTCTGTTTGCAAATGCGTGGAGACACGTTTATAGCGAGCACAGCTCGCAAGAATGGCCAAAGGCCATTCTTGCGAACGAAGTGAGCTCTATGGTAACGCGTAGGATATAATTTTGGTTCTCTAAGCTGTACATTGTTAACCTGGAATCGGTTGTACCGATTTTTTCGCTTCCGGTTTGATCCATTCATCAATCGGAACACCTCGAAATAGCCGAGGTGTTCCGAGTGATTCCTATATTCCGAACTCTGACGGAATACAGCGAGTAGTTACGATTGGTCCTCAATACCCGACAGTCAACACAAATCGCAGCAACGTTTGTCTACGAAGAAAATCGATTTTCTAAAACTTACTAAATTGTAACTTGCATTTCGTTTCGGTGTAGATTTAGATATAACTATTTGAATCGCTATTTATTTACCAGAAAATTAATGTTTTCCGTTCGGTAAACACCTCCGTCCGAGATCCAGTTAGCGGAAAAGGCCGAGTGTATGTGTGTCAAATCTGATGACGTTTATCCACTTGTAAGTGACGTAGTTGTGGTCACATGACTTCCATTTATCGTCGAAGTGCATTTTGTTTACCTACAGGGCTCAGCTGTGTTACTCTTCCGGTTCCTACTGTCAATAACTTTGTATATATGTGAGTAATTTAGACATTGATTATTTAATTTTCTTTCATTTGAATCAGTTGTCAATACAAAACATCACATTATTTGAATTAGATCTACATCTAGATATTTATCCCGGCGTAGGGTGTTTTCGACGGTGTAAGCGGTTTTCGTAAATTTGACCTACTTAAACAAATGCCGATTGCTTAAATAAATATGTGAGTGAAACATGCAAACGAATGTTTATCACTGGGATTTTATAAAGAACTTGATCTACGGCAACGTAGAATTGTTTACATTTTGAACCAAAATAGCTTAAATCTTGGTGAAATCAAACCATCAGACTACCGCAAATTCTCATTCTTTCCCCATTGTATTACCCTTTGGAACCAGCTTCCCTGTAACATCGCAACCCTGCCTGACCTTGACCAATTCAGGCAGGCAGTGGTGAGGATATGCAGTATTAGTTACATACTAGTGTTTTTACTTTTAATCTTTTTCACATCTCACTAATATGCTAATATTTTATCTATGACTTGAACCTTGTTCATGTCTCTCACTGACCTGAAAATACTCATTACCAGGTTCTTATCCCTATCACCTTTTGCTACTAACAGTTCCGACGTGCACCTTTTCCTGCCTATAACACTCGAGAGAGGGGTTGGCAGTACACAGAGATAGATAGATAAATCTGACTTGTTCTTTCCGGCTAGAGTAGTCTGTCTGTCTGCAGGTCTGTCTGTCAGTGTACTGTTTAAGTTTCGTAGTCTTTCTGTCCTTTAAATACTGTTTTACATAAATCAGCCTGTCTGTCTGACTTCTTTAAATAGGCCTACTGGTTTACAAAAATCATTCTGTCTGTCCGTCTCACACACATCTAACATCCCAGACATAGATCTACAGCCTTGAAGACATATCCTCTATTTACAATCATTCTACACAGAAAGTTAATAACATAATTGAACAACTTGAAGGCTTAGCAACATCATTTAACACAGACATCACAACTTTAAAGGTTGGGAGCATACCACCAGCATCACTTCAGAAATAGAAAGAATTCAAAAACAAGCACAGCAAATTTCATTCAAGCCAATTCTCTGACACTGAAATACACACTAAACAAAAATCTTTAGAAGGACATAAAACAAATAAATACAAAAATATCACACATAAACACTCAGCACAATCTACCAACAATCAGATGGGATAGAGACATCCAGAAAACAATTCTACAAAATGTAGAAAATTTACTTTTGAAGTTATGTTCATATATGTATGATGAAGTTCATCCTGATCACTTGCTAACTTACAAGTGGTTTTCCATTGTTTGCAAGACAGTTCAGAATGACTTAAGTTGTCCTTCTTCCCTGCAAGATGTTGCTGCTGATGATGATGCTGCTGCTATTGATTACAATTTTAATGATGAAAATGATTCTGATTCATGGGATTTCAAACGAAAATAGCTTTTAACTACCCCTAAGATATACTGTATGCATGTGTAACACATAGTTCAAATGTTTAACCCTTTCCTCCATGCTAAATAGGAAATAGCTAAACATTATGTTGTATGTGTTAATAAATACATGTATATGCATGCACACAGTATTGTCCTTATCCTATTGACCTATCCAGTGACTTCAAAGTCTATCATCACCATCATTAGCATCAATTGACATTAAGTTACTAACACAACAGCTCTATCAATATCTTCTGTTTTCTGCATGTTTCTATCTCAATGCACCTCAATGTACCTGGTGTACATGCAAATATACCACAACTAACACACAGCTTGTCTTGCCATTTTAACCCTTTCCTCTGCATATTTAACACATATGACACCTTTACTATATTTTTTACAATTAACATTTACTGATGATGTCGAATACAGATCTGATGGCAGCTTAAATCGTGATGAGAGTAACGTAGAAAGCTCCTTGAAAGGAGCTTTCTGGTTTCTTGTCATCTTGCTTTAAGCATTACCAAACCTTAATTTCAGCTTGCTTTAAGCAGTATTACATTATACATGTAATGCCCTTCTGGCAAATGAGGAAATAGTTAATATCGCTGATCTACAGTCTTGTGATTTAGACTATGTCAATAATTTAAACATCACATCGCAGCATTATGAGTTTCTTATTTTACTTGTAAAAATTAGTGGGTGACATGAACGTCGCTAACTAATACACAAACTTCTATTTCACTGATATATTACAACATTCAACTTGTAAAAAATTGGTGGGTGACTTGATCGTCGCTAACCATGATACAAAACTATTTCACATTATATTACAATATTTAACAACTATTTCAGGTTAATGTTACAGTACTTGTCTTATTGCCAAGGTTCAGTTAAAGCCATTTTTTTAAAATCAACATAGTATGGTGGGTGACATGATCGTCACTAACCAATTAAACATACATTAAATAAATTGCAGTAGGACAGTCACTTATATAAGTCTGAAACACACAACATCAGCCAATAAGATGTCACAGTCTTGGACCAAAAGTAGATCTATCAACCACTTTACGACTTGGATATGTATTAAAGAAAAGTAAGAGATTGTTAGTTTAAGTTTATTATTTGAAGTTGCGCTTTCAACTTTTATCAAGGTGTTCTGTATTCGTTTATTGTTCTGTTACTTTTAGAGAGTTATAATTGCTGTTACTAATTTCATCTATATCTGGTGTATAAATCATCAATTTCGCCATATATTTGGTGTTATGCTTTCACTTTATTTAGTTGAATGCGTTTGGCAGCTGTGCTCGCTTATAGGCTGTGCCTATTTCATATTATGAGTGTGAATGCTTTTCACAACTTTGCAAACAGTAGAAAGTTTTTGTCTAGGTCAAAAATTCCATTGAAAGATTTGTGTTATAAGCAGGAGCCATCTGATCAGGGTTTGCTAATTTTGCTTCTAAGGATTCTGCCAAGGCAAAAAAGTTCCTGTGCTCATATACTGGACATTATTAAAATTCAGTTGACTGATATCCAGATTGATATTTATTTCTTACATGAATATTCATGAGACATAGGGTTAAAGCAGTATTGAAAGAGAGCGTAGCTGTATTGGGACAGTCTAATATTTTCCCGGAATGTCTGAGGACAGCTAAAGACAGTAATTCTTTGCCAAATGCTTTAATTTCTCTATCCTTTACTGATAAGTATTCATGTAAAAAATTACTTTATGATTAGTAATTTGATGGACATTTTATAATGGTATTCAAACATATGATAATTATATTTCATCAATATTATTCTGTAAGCAAACAGAACAGATCCTAATCAGATTTCTCTAACAGGAGCAGTCTGATCTGGGTCTACTCTGTTTACAAATGCGTTAAAATACTTTGCGATCAAGTAAAGGGTTAAAATGCAAGAAAATAACCAAAGATATTTCCAGAATTTTTAACTGTCATTATGTTTCCCTTGAGCTTTAACCCTTACAATGCCAGGTGAATTTTCAAATGGACTATTCCAAAGTTCAAACAGGTCAAGCTTATGGTGAATATTTAGGGATTCTTCTAAAGAAAAATGTAACATGACAAACAGTGCAGACCCTGGTGAGAGGGCTCCTCTAGGAAACTACATTAGCGACTCGTGTCCTGTACATTAAGGGTTAAGTACTCCAAGATAACTTTACTCGATCTGCAAAAGATGTCAAATTGTAAATCAGTTTGCTAGAAACATTGCTAGAATATACATATTGACAGTATGAAGATATTGTTTTGTCCCAGAAGTAATTTTAGAGCTAAAACCTGATTTTGATATTCTTTCAGTTTATATCTAGAATAAAGCTGAGTTTTATAAAAGTTGAGGCTATTGAATATTCAATTGTCCTCTTGTCTGTAATAAAATAGCAACAAATTTAAATATTGGAAGGCAAGATGTTGAACATCAAATAAGTCTTTACTCCATGAATATTCATGTAAGATGCATTGCCACCATGAATATAGGTGATTTTTTTTATGACATAATTATAAACACAGGACTTTTTCAGAAACTGTAGAATGAGATCTATTTTATTTCATAAACAGAGCAGAGCCTGATCAGATGGTTCCTACAACAGCAGTCTGATCTGGGTCTTTTCTGTTTGCAAAGGTGTTAACCCTTCGCTTGCTGTTCACGTCAATATACATACCTGTAAATAGTGAAGACCCAGATGAGACAGCTCCTGCAGGAGCTGTCTCATTAGGGTCTGCACTATTTACAAGTTGATTGTGCAACCAATGCACTCCACAGCAGTGATTGCACAGCGAAATACTTGTACACAGTGAAAATATATATATGTAATTATACAACAGGGCATGGGTAGAGGAGGAGAAATGTATTTTAAAATTCAGCAAGAGAAGGGTTAAAAGGTGTATGTATGGCGGAGTAAAGGGTTTGCTGCAAATCAATGACAAATTACCATACAGCACAATAACTATGTACAACACCTGGCATTGCTAATGTTTTGCACTACAAAGAGATGTGAAACTTGGATCTTTATTAATAAAGACTAGATAATGTCTGATTTAGTCCCAGAGACTCTACCAACAAAGATGCAATGCAGAAAATGTAACTATAGTGCCAGAGCCTGTATTAGTTTGATACGTCAGCTTTTAGCACCCTACGGGGAAAATTTAGTAACAGTTTGATTCAAGATAAATACATTGAAACTCCTCACCTCAGTAGGATCCAAACTGTTTGACCGTTGTAATGTATTGTATTTTTGTAGAAAAAAAAACACACTAGAATTTGTGTTTATAAATACGAAGTAGACTGAGTTTTGAGCAGGTGATTTTTTCTCAGAAAGTTAATAGTAAGAAGGAAATCCAACAGATATGACATATTTTTTATCTAATCCTCAGGCTAGGGAACGCTATATAGACGTTGGCTTTTTAGTACAGATAAATTTCCTCAGCAAGTTAAAGGCTACCCATCTCATGCTGAAAATAATAGTCAGCCCTTTACTCCATGAATATTCATGTAAGAAATAATGACATCATGAATATTAATTAGATTAATTGTTATTATGATGTATGAACACTGAATTTTGGCCATGGAAGAAACTGTAGAATCATATCTACAGTAAAACCTCTCTATAACGGCCACTAAATTGTGTTAATTAGTTGGTATTTAGGGCAGGTGGCTGCTTAAAGCAAGGTGAATGTAAAACAGAACACTCTTTCTTTAACCCTTTCCCTGTTCTATGTTTATTCGAAATTCAGTACCTACTGAATAGTCATGGACAAAATAGTTATAATAAAAATATGGAAGGTGGAACATTGTAGCCATTTTAGAAACTAAAGAAACAGGTCTATCAAATTCCATAAGCAAACAGAGCAGACCCTGACCAAGACGGCTCCTCTAGGAGCCATCTGATCTTGGTCTTCTCTATTTGCAAATGTGTGGAAAGGTGTCTATATGAATGAAAGGGTTAATCAATGTATTCTCTGTAACACATGGGTCATTTATGACTAAAGTTCACAGAAATGGTCCCTGTGAGGTCCTCTTTCATTTATTTGCTAAGAATTTATATCCATCTAGAGATCTGGTTGCCATAGCAACTAACTGGAAAAACTTTGACAGTCTTCTTGTCCACTCCCCTCTCTCTAGGGCATCCAATTAGCCCAGAGTTGGCAGAAACGGACATTAAACAAACAAAAAAAGCAAAACCAAAACTGTTAAAAGTACTGCAATTCTTGGAAAAACACATTGAACCAATACAATTCTTGATTTAAAACACTTCGTAGTAACTGTTGTGAAAGTCAACACTTGTTGCCCTAAAGTGGTTGAACTTAGTATATATAAGACCTTGGCAAAAAGTATAGTTTCAGATCAATGGGCCCCATTAGAGAGTTCTCTAATCAGGATATGCACCATTTGTCATAAAAATCATTTTCTTCAGAGATAAATTTTTATATTTAACCAGATTTTCAAGGAAAAACCTGGTTATTAGGTTGGTGTATGGCGGGCTGGCGGGCGTCGTCGAACAGGTGGTTTCCAGTCGATAACTTTAGTTTATATTAGTATTATATTTATGATATACTATGATGTGTGCTTTTAACCCTTTACTCCATGAATATTCATGTAAGAAATAATGACGTTGTGAAAATTAATTAGATTAATTTGTTATAGTAGCACATGGACACATGAATTTTTAGCAATGGCAGAAACTGTAGAATCATATCTACCGTATATTATATCATAAGCAAACACAACAGTGCCTGATCAGACGGCTCCTATTGACCAGACGGCTCCTATAGGAGCCATCTGATCTAGGTCAACTCTGTTTGCAAAGGCATATAGAAAGATGTATTTATGGAGAACAGGGGTAAAGCAGGACAAAGCCAAAACACTCCTTTATTAAAATGTTGTGTGGAAACTTTTTATACCCCCCTTTTGAAAAAATGGGGGTATATTGCTTTGCACATGTCGGTCGGTCGGTCGGTAGGTCGGTCGGTCGGTAGATCGATGGTTTCCGAACGATAACTAATAAACGACTTGGCCTAGAATCTTCAAACTTGCTGTGGTGGTTGGTCATGACAAGTAGATGACCCCTATTGTTTTTGAGGTCACTAGGTCAAAGGTCAAGGTCACCATGACCTAAAATGGTGAAATAGTTTCCGATCAATAACTGCTCAAGGGTTTGGCTTGGGATCTTCAAACTTGCTGTGGTGGTTGGTCATGACCACTAGATGACCCCTATTGATTTTGAGGTCACTAGGTCAAAGGTCAAGGTCACCATGACCTTAAATGGTTAAATGGTTTCCGATCAACAACTGCTCAAGGGTTTAACTTAGAATCTTCAAACTTGCTGTGGTAGTTGGTCATGACCACTGGATGACCCCTATTGATTTTGAGGTCACTAGGTCAAAGGTCAAGGTCACCATGACCTTAACTGGTGAAATGGTTTCTGATCAATAACTGCTCAAGGGTTTGGCTTAGGATCTTCAAATTTGCTTAGGTGGTTGGTCATGACAACTAGATGAGTCCTATTGTTTTTTAGGTCACTAGGTCAAAGGTCAAGGTCACCATGACCTTAAAGGGTGAAATGGTTTGCGATCGATAACTGCTCAAGGGTTTGGCCTAGGATCTTCAAATTTGCTGTGGTAGTTGGTAATGACCACAAGATGAGCCCTATTGCTTTTTAGGTCACTATGTCAACGGTCAAGGTCACCTTGCTCTTAACTGGTCAAATGGTTTCCGATCAATAACTGCTCAAGGGTTTGGCTTAGAATCTTCAAACTTGCTGCGGTAGTTGGTCATGACAACTGGATGGCCCCTATTGTATTTGAGGTCAAAGGTCAAGGTCACCATGACCTTAACTTGTAAAATGGTTTCTGATCAATAACTGCTCAAGGGTTTGGCTTAGGATCTTCAAATTTGCTTAGGTGGTTGGTCATGACAACTAGATGAGCCCTATTGTTTTTTAGGTCAATAGGTCAAAGGTCAAGGTCAAGGTCACCATGACCTTAAAGGATGAAATGGTTTGCGATCAATAACTGCTCAAGGGTTTGGCTTAGGATCTTCAAACTTGCTGTGGTGGTTGGTCATGACCAGTAGATAACTCCTATTATTTTTGAGGTCACTAGGTCAATGGTCAAGGTCACCATGACCTTAACTGGTGAAATTGTTTGCGATTAATAACTGCTCAAGGGTTTGTCTTAGGATCTTTAAACTTGCTGTGGTGGTTGGTCATGACAACTAGATGACCCCTAATTGATTTTGAGGTCACTAGGTTAAAGATCAAGGTCATCATGACCTTAACTGATGAAATGGTTTCCAATTAATAACTGCTCAATGGTTTGGTTCGGGATCTTCAAACTTGCTGTGGTAGTTGGTTGTGACCACTTGATGACCCCTAAAGTTGTTGAGGTCACTAGGTCAAAGGTCAAGGTCACCATGACCTTAATATGTGAAATGTTTTCAGATCAATAAATGATCAGTGGTTTGGCTTAGGATATTCAAAGTTGCTGTGGTGATTAGTCATGACCGCTAGATGACCTCTATAGTTGAGGTCACTAGATCAAAGGTCAGGGGTCGGGGGGTATACATGTTTTACAAACATCTCTTGTTTCCATTTTATTTATATGCAAAAGGTTCCTGTGTATAGAATACCATTGTTAACCTTTTACTCCATAAATACACATTTCTACACCCTTGTAAACAGAGTAGACCCAGATCAGATGGCTCCTGTAGAAGCTGTCTGATCAGGGTCTGCTCTATTTATGTCTCCCCCCTTCAGGGGAGGGAGACATATTGATGTTGTGCAGAAAGTCTGCCTGTCCGTCTGTCTGTGCAGCTAACTCCTCCTACACCATTGGAGGGATTTCCTTCAAACTTTTACATATGAATCAGCTATATGTGAGGATGGTCATGTGGTTTGGAATTTTGGCTGCAACAATTTTGACTGAAGTTATGACCCTTTGTATTTTTTCCTTATATAGAATATATAACGAAAAAATCTTGTGCAGCTAACTCCTCCTACACTATTTGAGGGATTTACATCAAACTTTTACATATGAACCAGCTATATGTGAGGATGGTCATGTGGTTTGGAATTTTGGCTGCAACAATTTTGACAGAAGTTATGGCCCTTTGTATTTTTTCCTTATATAGAATATATAGCGAAAAAATCTTGTGCAGCTAACTCCTCCTACACTATTTGAGGGATTTACTTCAAACTTTTACATATGAACCAGCTATATGTGAGGATGGTCATGTGGTTTGGAACTTTGGTTGCAACAATTTTGACAGAAGTTATGGCCCTTTGTAGTTTTTCCTTATAGCGAAAAAATCTTGTGCGCCAACTTGATTTTCCTGCTATAGAATATATAGCGAAAAAATCTTGTGCTGTCTGTTAAAATTCTTGTGCAGCTAACTCCTCCTACACCATTGGAGGGATTTCCTTCAAACTTTTACATATGAATCAGCTATATTTGAGGATGGTCATGTGGTTTGGAATTTTGGCTGCAACAATTTTGACAGAAGTTATGGCCCTTTGTATTTTTTCCTTATATAGAATATATAGCGAAAAAATCTTGTGCAGCTAACTCCTCCTACACTATTTGAGGGATTTACTTCAAACTTTTACATATGAACCAGCTATATGTGAGGATGGTCATGTGGTTTGGAACTTTGGTTGCAACAATTTTGACAGAAGTTATGGCCCTTTGTAGTTTTTCCTTAGAGCGAAAAAATCTTGTGCGCCAACTCGATTTTCCTGCTATAGAATATATAGCGAAAAAATCTTGTGCAGCTAACTCCTACACTATTTGAGGGATTTACTTCAAACTTTTACATATGAACCAGCTATATGTGTATTTGAGGGATTTACTTTAAACTTTTACATATGAACAAGCTATATGTGAGGATGGTCATGTGGTTTGGAATTTTGGCTGCAACAATTTTGACAGAAGTTATGACCCTTTGGAGTTTTTCCTTATATAGAGTAATAGCGAAAAAGTCTTGTGTATAACTGCTCCTATACTATATAAGAGTTTTCATTCAAACTTTTACATATGAACCAGCTATATGTGAGGATGGTCATGTGGATTGGAATATGGGCTGCAACAATTTTGACAGAAGTTTGGATTTTTTTCAATTATGAAATTTATAGGGAAAACTAGTGTTTATAGATGTCTACAAAAGTTTACAGATAACCAATCTGTATGTGATGCACAACCAATCTATATGTATCTATGTATCTCTTGGTTACAACGTTCATTCCTCTTATGGGTGCGGGGGCGGGGTACCAGGGGTTGACATGCGTTTTTCTCAAAAACAAACTCTGTTTGCTTATGATATAATACAGATATGATCCTCAGTTTTTGCCATGACCAAAACACCCTGTGTCCATGTGCTATTATAGTAAATTAATCTAAATATTCATGACATCATTATTTCTCATATGAATATTCATGGAGGAAAGGGTTAATTGACTAACCTTAAAGATGTACTTTCTTCATATTTATGTGACTTGAAATTAACTTAGTGCTAAAGACCACAGTAAATAAAGTGTTGTTTATATCAATAAAATGAGAACAATTGATTGCTACGGAAACCAATAGAAGCATATCTGCCATTCATCAGAATCTGTTGTAAAATTAGTTCAACATACCATTTCTGTCTACATATAGGTCAATTAGTACACAATAGAAGTTCTCTTTTGCAGATTTTAACTTGTCTGGGGGGTTTTTAAAGAAAAAATACGAGCTATTGTCGTAACTACTGTTGCTGTGTTGTTGTCATCATCATTGTCATTATTATCATTAAGAGTGTTCACCATACTGCTAATTCTTAATTGCTTCTCTAATAAGCGTATGTATTTCGACATCCAGTCTCCCCTCTTAACCAATTTGTAATTACTCATGAATTACTGCTTAAAATCTAATGAAATTTGTTGATTAATGATAGTTGTTAAACTGATATAAACCATTCTATAGATCAATCAAATATGTATAAATTATAAACCTAGAAAGTACACCCTTCATTTCATTTTTGGTTCAGTATACAGTAAACCCCCGCTAATGCGACCACCTAAAAGAAGTATAATTATGGGTGCTAGATGCAGGTGGTAGCTTAATGCAGGACAAAAGTAATACAGAAAGCTCCTAGAGGAGCTTTCTGTATTACTTTTGCCCTGCATTAAGCAACCACCTGCTTATAAAGACACCCATGTTTATTCATTAAGTGGTCGCATTAGAGGGGCTCTAATGTATATCGCTCCGCCTTTGGCGGGGATAATAATGATGTCATGAATATTATATTAAATATTATAATAGCACATGGACACAGTTATATTTGTCCATGGCTGAAGCTGTAGAATCATATCTATATTATATCATAAGCAAACAGTGCAGATCCTGATCAGGTGGTTCCTACAGGGAGTGTCTGATCTGGGTCTACTCTGTTTGCTAAAGGTGTAGAAAGGTGTATTTATGGAGTAAAGGGTTAATTAAGTCAGATTAAGTATACCATTGTATACAGTAAACCCCCTCTAAATTTGAGTATCAAATAAGTATAAATGCCTGTCTTTAACCCTTCGCTTGCTATTCACGTCAATATACGTACCTGTAAATAGTGAAGACCCAGATGAAACAGCTCCTGCAGGAGCTGTATCATCAGGGTCTGCACTATTTACAAGTTGATTGTGCAACCAATGCACTCCACAGCAGTGATTGCACAACGAAATACTTGTACACAGTGTAGCATTGCAAATAGGTTAGATCACAATAAATAGCATGACATATCAAATAGGTTACATCACCAGTAAATAGCATGACAAGTCAAATGGTTACATCACCAGTAAATAGCATGACATGTCAAATAGGTTACACCACCATTAAATAGCATGACATTGTCAAATAGGTGACACTACCAGTAAATAGCATGACATTGTCAAATAGGTTACACTACCAGTAAATAGCATGACATTGTCAAATAGGTGACACTACCAGTAAATAGCATGACATTGTCAAATAGGTTACACTACCAGTAAATAGCATGACATTGTCAAATAGGTTACACTACCAGTAAATAGCATGACATTGTCAAATAGGTGACACTACCAGTAAATAGCATGACATGTCAAATAGGTTACACCACCATTAAATAGCATGACATTGTCAAATAGGTGACACTACCAGTAAATAGCATGACATTGTCAAATAGGTTACACTACCAGTAAATAGCATGACATTGTCAAATAGGTGACACTACCAGTAAATAGCATGACATTGTCAAATAGGTTACACTACCAGTAAATAGCATGACATTGTCAAATAGGTTACACCACCATTAAATAGCATGACATTGTCAAATAGGTGACACTACCAGTAAATAGCATGACAAGTCAAATGGTTACATCACCAGTAAATAGCATGACATGTCAAATAGGTTACACCACCATTAAATAGCATGACATTGTCAAATAGGTGACACTACCAGTAAATAGCATGACATATCAAATAGGTGACACTACCAGTAAATAGCATGACATTGTCAAATAGGTGACACTACCAGTAAATAGCATGACATTGTCAAATAGGTGACACTACCAGTAAATAGCATGACATTGTCAAATAGGTGACACTACCAGTAAATAGCATCAAATAGGTGACACTACCAGTAAATAGCATGACATATCAAATAGGTGACACTACCAGTAAATAGCATGACATTGTCAAATAGGTTACACTACCAGTAAATAACTTTGTGTTATAGGACCAACTACATGTGAATTCTTCTGCAGTACAAAGAAATACCAGAAAAGTCATTTGATATTAGTTTGTTAATGTTATTTCAGGTTACATCGCTATAGGCAGGGTTCCTCAGGGACACCTCACTAATCGGTAGTTAACAATTGCAAGGCTAATTGAATTCTGCAAAATGACAAAATTGAATTTTCGAGTCAGAACACTTCCGAGTCAGAACACTTCCGAGTAATGACTGTGTTAGAATCTATGTAATAGACTATTTGGGGGCAATTTAGGTCTCTGAACTGAAACTTGAGAATTTGCCAAACATTGCTATCACATAGACAGCATTTGTTGTTCAAACAAAAGAAATTGCTCCCTATCATTGAGATTCTATACTAGATGGTATTTCATACTAAGAAACTGTACAAGGATGGAAAATGAATTATGTGGCCTTAGGAAGCAAGAAAACTATATTAACCCTTTCCTCCATAAATACGCCTTTCTACGCCTCGGTAAAAATCACTTTTTGAAACCATTGTGATAAATAGAGCATTTTGCTCAACAATTCTGAAATGTTCCTTTTCTCTAGTAAATGCTCCTTTTTATGCCCCCAAAGGCGGGCATATAGTAATCGCATTGTCCGTCCTTCCGTCTGTCCGTCTGTCCGTCTGTCCGTCTGTCCGCACTCACCAAAGGGTAGTTGTGTGACTTTTTCTAACTAGTCCCACAAGTAAAATCATTAACCTGGCCATCTCTTGTGACATTAACCTGGCCATTTCTTGTGACATTAACCTGGCCAGTTGTGGGACATAGGGTTAGGGTTAGGGTTAGCTTCCAGATCATTCTTTTCCAAAGTTAGAGCCAAAAATAGTTTTTCTTGTGGGACTA
This sequence comes from Azorinus chamasolen, assembly GCA_963576725.1. Classification (NCBI taxonomy): domain Eukaryota; kingdom Metazoa; phylum Mollusca; class Bivalvia; order Cardiida; family Solecurtidae; genus Azorinus; species Azorinus chamasolen. The sequence continues at coordinate 43,484,621 of OY755248.1, forward strand.
GTCACACAAGAAAAGATCAAAGGAAAAAGTCACACAACTACCCATTTGTTTGTCCGTCCGTCCGTCTGTCCGCACTCACCAAAGGGTAGTTGTGTGACTTTTTCTAACTAGTCGCACAAGTAAAATCATTAACCTGGCCATCTCTTGTGACATTAACCTGGCCATTTCTTGTGACATTAACCTGGCCAGTTGTGGGACATAGGGTTAGGGTTAGGGTTAGCTTCCAGATCATTCTTTTCCAAAGTTAGAGCCAAAAATAGTTTTTCTTGTGGGACTAGTCCCACAAGAAAAGATCAAAGGAAAAAGTCACACAACTACCCATTTGTTAGTACGTCCGTCTGTCCGTCCGTCCGTCTGTCCTTCCGTCCGGAATTCGTGTCCGGTCTGTAACTTCTTCATCTATCAATGGATTTCAATATAACTTGCCACAAATGTTCACCAGACAGAGACGATGTGTCGCGTTCAACTCCCAGGTCCATGGGTCAAAGGTCAAGGTCACAGGGTACAATTACTTTGTCACAAAGTTCGTGTCCGGTCTGTAACTTCTTCATCTATCAATGGATTTCAATATAACTTGGCACAAATCTTCACCACACAAAGACGATGTGTCGGGGTCAACTCCCAGGTCCATGGGTCAAAGGTCAAGGTCACAGGGTACAATTACTTTGTCACAAATTTCGTGTCCGGTCTGTAACATCTTCATCTATAAATGGATTTCAATATAACTTGGCACAAATGTTCACCACACAAAGACGATGTGTTGCGTTCAACTCCCTGGTCCATGGGTCAAAGGTCAAGGTCACAGGGTACAATTACTTTGTCACAAATTTCGTGTCCGGTCTGTAACTTCTTCATCTATCAATGGATTTCAATATAATTTTGCACAAATGTTAACCACACAAAGACGATGTGTCGCTTTCAACTCCCAGGTCCATAGGTCAAAGGTCAAGGTCACAGGGTACAATTATTTTGTCACAAATTTCGTGTCCGGTCTGTAACATCTTTATCTGTCAATGGATTTCAATATAACTTGGCACAGATGTTCACCAGACAAAGACGATGTGTCGCGTTCAGCTCCCTGGTCCATATGTCAAAGGTCAAGGTCACAGGGTACAATTACTTGTTTATCTGTGAATGGATTTCAAAGGAACCTGGCACAAATGTTCACCACACAAAGACGATGTGTCAACTCCCTGGTCCATGGGTCAAAGGTCAAGGTCACAGGGTATAATTTTTGGGGGCATTTGTCATGTGACTGTGACATCTCTTGTTGGTAGATTTATTCAAAGAGGTTGGGTCTAAAAATAGCCTTTGGAGAAATGGGTTAACACACTTTCATATGGAGGACGATCAACGCCAAAATTGCATCATGCTTTGTGGCATTTCAATTTGCTTCATGTTAATGCATTATGCTAAATTATTATTGCATGTCACGATGTGCTTTCTTCTTTCTTTGAAGTTTCTTCCTCGATCCGACATTTGATCTTCTGTAAACTTATTTATTGATTATTATAACGTCAAATAATGTGTTTCATTGTTTAAACTTCTTTGGAGCATATTCTTTGTGCTATTTGCTTAGCGCTTGGTGCTTGATGCGTGGTTCGTTGTTCCAACTTCGCCTCGGCCTTTGTCGTACTCTAGTCAGCTCGGACTAAAATGCTGAAGTGATTTGCCGAATACATAGGTAAAGAAGGAAAACGCTGAAGACATAGAAATAGAAGGATTTCAAAAAAACACAAAGAAATAGAAGGGTTACTGATCCATTACATTAGAGAGAGTGTGTGTGGGGGTGGGGGTATTTACTGCTGGGAGAAGTATAATAATAACAAGAGGGTCTGAAAGGCCCCGACATCGCTCACCAGACAATCAGAGGAGAAGATTTTCAAAGTTTTCACTATTTGTTTCTATAGAAAACTATCCGACCCTGGGGTGAACCAATTTTGACACAAGGGACATAATTTATGTAACTTTTGTAGAGGACCTCAAGTGAAGAAAATTTAAGAAAATGTAAATGAAAACATATAACAATGTAAATCTAAATAAGGGCATGCACAAAAGTATGTATACCCTCTCCCTGGGCAAATTGGTTGAATTTCAGAAAGATTATATTAATCTATATCGTTAATAACTCAAAGTCTCATCAGGTTCAATTAGTTATACCCCCACAAACAGAGTTTGAGGGGGGTATACTGGAATCAGCCTGTCGGGCGGTCGGTCGGTCCGGCGGTCGGTCTGTCTGCAAAATCTTGTAGGGCGAACTCCTTCTTCAGTTTCAACCTGATTCACTTGACACTTGGCATAATTGTTAATCAGGAGTAGTAGATGTGCAAGACACAAATTTCAGGTCTCTGTGACCTTGACCTTGACCTTTGGCCTTGAAATTGGTATTGAAATTGGCTGGCAAAAGCTTGTACTTTGAACTCCTCCTTCACATTCAACCTGATTCACTTGATACTTGGCATAAATGTTACTCAGGAGTAGTAGATGTGTAAGACACAAATTTCAGGTCTCTGTGACCTTGACCTTGACGTTTGGCCTTGAAATTGGTCTTGAAATTGGCAGGCAAAATCTTGTACTTTGAACTCCTCCTTCACTTTCAACCTGATTCACTTGATACTTGACATAAATGTTACTCAGGAGTAGTAGATGTGCAAGACACAAATTTCAGGTCTCTGTGACCTTGACCTTGACCTTTGGCCTTGAAATTGGTCTTGAAATTGGCAGACAAAATCTTGTACTTTGAACTCCTCCTTCAATTTCAACCTGATTCACTTGATACTTGGCATAAATGTTACTCAGGAGTAGTAGATGTGCAAGCCACAAAATTCAGGTCTCTGTGACCTTGACCTTGACCTTTGGTCTTGAAATTGGCAGGCAAAATCTTGTACTTTGAACTCCTCCTTCAATTTCAACCTGATTCACTTGATACTTGGCATAATTGTTAATCAGGAGTAGTAGATGTGTAAGACACAAATTTCAGGTCTCTGTTACCTTGACCTTGACGTTTGGCCTTGAAATTGGTCTTGAAATTGGCAGGCAAAATCTTGTACTTTGGACTCCTCCTTCACTTTCAACCTGATTCATTTGATACTTGGCATAAATGTTACTCAGGAGTAGTAGATGTGCAAGACACAAATTTCAGGTCTCTGTGACCTTGACCTTGACCTTTGGCCTTGAAATTGGTCTTGAAATTGGCAGACAAAATCTTGTACTTTGAACTCCCCCTTCACTTTCAACCTGATTCACTTGATACTTGGCATAAATGTTACTCAGGAGTAGTATATGTGCAAGACACAAATTTCAGGTCTCTGTGACCTTGACCTTGACCGTTGGTCTTGAAATTGGTCTTGAAATTGGCAGGCAAAATCTTGTACTTTGAACTCCTCCTTCACTTTCAACCTGATTCACTTGATACTTGGCATAAATGTTACTCAGGAGTAGTAGATGTGCAAGACACAAATTTAAAATCTCTGTGACCTTGACCTTTGGCCTTGAAATTGGTCTTAAAATTGGCAGGCAAAATCTTGTACGGCGAACTCCTCCTTCACTTTCAACCTGATTCACTTGATACTTGGCATAAATGTTACTCAGAAGTAGTAGATGTGCAAGACACAAATTTCAGGTCTCTGTGACCTTGACCTTGACCTTTGGCCTTGAAATTGGCAGGCAAAATCTTGTACTTTGAACTCCTCCTTCAATTTCAACCTGATTCACTTGATACTTGGCATAAATTACAGAATTTTCTCTATTTGAACTTTGGGTATTTTTATGCCCCCAAAGCTAGGCTTTGGCGGCATATAGTGATCGCACCGTGCGTGTGTGGGTGTGTGTGTGTGTGTGTGTGTGGGTGTGTGGGTGGGTGGGTGTGTGGGTGGGTGGGTGTGTGGGTGTGTGTACATTTTGTCCGGAGTATATTTCCTTTGTCACATCAGCTACGGATACCAAATTTGGTGTGTGAGTTCATCTTGGGATGGGGGAGTGTCGCGTACCATTTTCATGTCACTGTGACCTTGACCTTGACCTTTGACCTTGATTTTACAAAAAGCTTGTCCGGAGCATATCTCCTTTACCTTACCAGCTACAGATTCCAAATTTGCTGTGTGAGTTCATCTTGGGATGGCGGAGTGTCGCGTACCATTTTCAGGTCACTGTGACCTTGACCATGACCTTTGACCTTGATTTTAAAAAAAGCTTATGCCTTACCAGCTACAAAAAGCTTGTCCGGAGTATATCTCCTATACCTTACCAGCTAAGGATTCCAAATTTGGTGTGTGAGTTCATCTTGGGATGGAGGAGTGTTGCGTACCATTTTCAGATCACTGTGACCTTGACCATGACCTTTGACCGATTTTACAAAAAGCTTGTCCGGAGCATATCTTCTTTACCTTACCAGCTACAGATTCCAAATTTGCTGTGTGAGTTCATCTTGGGATGGCGGAGTGTCGCGTACCATTTCCAGGTCACCTTGACCTTGACCTTTGACCTCGATTTTAAAAACCGCTTATATCTTACCAGCTACAAAAAGCTTGTCCGGAGTATATCTCCTATTCCTTACCAGCTAAGGATTCCAAATTTGGTGTGTGAGTTCATCTTGGGATGGAGGAGTGTCTTGTACCATTTTCAGATCACTGTGACCTTGACCATGACCTTTGACCGATTTTACAAAAAGCTTGTCCGAGCATATCTCCTTTACCTTACCAGCTACAGATTCCAAATTTGGTGTGTGAGTTCATCTTGGGATGGCGGAGTGTCATGTACCATTTCCAGGTCACTATGACCTTAACCTTGACCTTGACCTTGACCGATTTTACAAAAACCTTGTCCAGAGCATATCTCTTATACCTTACCAGATACGGATTCCAAATTTGGTGTGTGAGATCACCTTCAGATGGCGGAGTGTCGCGTACCATTTTCAGGTCACTGTGACCTTGACCTTGACCTTCGACCTCAATGTTACAAAAAAGGTTGTCCAGAGAATATCTCCTATACCTTACCAGCTACGGATTCCAAATTTAATGTGTGAGTTTATCTTGGGATGACGGTGTGTCGCGTACCATTTTCAGGTCACTGTGACCTTGACCTTTGACCTAGATTTTACACAAAGCTTGTCCGGAGCATTTTTCCTATACCTTACCAGCTACGGATTCCAAATTTGATTTGTGAGTTCATCTTGGGATGGCGGAGAGTCGTGTACCATTTTCAGATCACTGACCTTGACCTTGACCTTTGACCTCAATTTTACAGTCCGGAGCATATCTTCTATATCTTACCAGATACAAAAAGCTTGTCCAGAGCATATCTCCTATACCTTAAACGTTGACAATCAACCCAGGGTCCTTTTTAACGTTGAGAATGACTTAGGGTCCTTTTTAACTAAGTTTTGACGCTTGGCTCTTTTCTTAGCTATCATAATCCAAAGGTTCTGTTTCTAATGTTAAGAACTGACTCCTGTGTCATTTTTAACAGCATCAAAATTTCATGTTACACCTGCATTGTTTTTCCGCCAAAATGCATTTCGGTGTCAAACACTTTGGGGGCATTTGTCACCCGTGACGACTCTCTTGTTGTTATTTGGTCCTGTTACATGTTCAAAACTTGGATTTGCAATCAAGGCTGCCGTGTGGGGGTATTCATCACCTTTAGTGATAGTTCTAGTTTACTCTCTAACTGCATTTTTCAAAATTTGAAGCAGAGGTAATTTTAGATTAACTAGTATTGAGCAAAAATATTTTCTCGTATTTATAATAATGACAGCGTGGGTAAATGACATCACAAATATGTGATTTTAATAGCGCGTGCATTCATCCACCTGAATCGGGGTCAGATGTCATTTATGCATTTCATTTTTTTATGTGCAATACTTTATATATTATAGCTTTATATTAACTATTTGGATGCTAGTGGCAAATCAAATCTATGATAACAGATTGGATCCAGATTAGACGCCATGTTACTCGGAGTTTTATCAGGATCCAAATGCGTGTCCTTAAAGAATAAATCTACAAATTGAAGCAGACAACATTTATTAATTATCCAGACGCAACATTACTGAATTTCTGAACATTGATTTCTTGTGTATATAGATCTGTGTTTTACTGTTTTGTATTTTGTATGAAATGCTTGTTTTGAGGGCCTCAAGGTAGATTAGTCATTATGACTAATTAAGCTACCTTCGTTAAATAAAGTCTTTCAATGTTCAAAATTTCAGATATTTTCATTACACCTTCATGAGTTATTATTATTCATATCTTAATTTATTTTCAACCCTTCCCCTGTTCTTTGTTTATCAAAATTTAAATACCTACTGAATATTCATGGACAAAATAGGTATAATGAAATATGGAAGGTGGGGTAGTGTAGCCATTTTAGAAAGTAAAGAAACATCTTCCAAATTCTATTGACAAACAGAGCGGACCCTGATCAGACAGCTGCTATAGGAGCCATCTGATCTGGGTCTGCTGTGTTTGCAAATGTGTGAAAGGATGTTAACATGAGAGAAAGGGTTAGTAAACAAATAATTATAAGTATATTGTACACAAAATGAAAATATTATAATGTAATGTATTTCTCAAACCCAATATAATTCTAATAAAGATATGCTATTTTATGATATATTAGACATGTTTATATTTATAATCTTAGCCCTTTCCCTGTTCTATATTTAGTCTCGATTCCAATGCCTATACAGAATATTTATGGACCAAAAAATTTTAATGAAAATATGGAAGGTGGAACATTGCAGTCACTTCAGAAATTCTAAATAAACAGATGAATGAAATTCCATTAGCAATCAGAGCAGATCCTGATCAGACGGTCCGTAAATGAGCCACGCATGGTCTATCACACATCGGCGATCAAGGTACTACACAGTTGACCCTTTACTCAATGAATATTCATGTGAAAAATAATGACAATGAAATATATTGTTAAAATAGCATATGGACACGTGAGTTTTATCAGGTCAAACTATGCAGAATGATATCTATGACAGACCATCAGCAAACAAGACAGACCCTGATCAGACAGACATAAAAAAGCAACAAATAAAATTGCACCAAAGGCAACATCATTTTTATACGCCCACCTAATAAAGGTGGTCGTATATTGTCGTGACCCTGTCCGTCCGTCCGTTCGTTCGTTCGTTCGTTCGTTCGTTCGTTCGTTCGTTCGTTCGTTCGTTCGTTCATACGTTCGTTCGTTCGTTCGTTCGTTCGTCCGTCAACATTTTGTTTGTCCGCTGTTTTCTGGGAAAACTATTTGACAGATATTAATGAAACTTCACACAAATATTTAATGCATCAAGATCTGAAGCTGAGTTGATTCTGAGGTTCATTTGATTTTTCATTTCAGAGTTATGGCCCTTATCCTAAAAAATATGCAAATAGTTTGTCCGCTGTTTTCTGGGAAAACTATTTAAGAGATATTAATGAAACTTCACACAAATGTTTAATGCATCAAGATCTGAAGCTGAGTCGATTCTGAGGTTCATTTGATTTGTCGTTTCGGAGTTATGGCCCTTTTACTTAAAAAATAGTGCAAATATGTGCAAATAGTTTGTCCGCTGTTTTCTGGGAAAACTATTTGACAGATATTAATGAAACTTCACACAAATGTTTAATGCATCGAGATCTGAAGCTGAGTTGATTCTGAGGTTCATTTGATTTTTCATTTCAGAGTTATGGCCCTTGTCCTTAAAAAATATGCAAATAGCTTGTCCGCTGTTTTCTGGAAAAACTATTTAAGAGATATTAATGAAACTTCACACAAATGTTTAATGCATCTAGATCTGAAGCTGAGTCAATTCTAAGGTTCATTTGATTTGTCGTTTCGGAGTTATGGCCCTTGTATTTAAAAAATAATGCAAATAGTTTGTCTGCCATTTTCTGAGAAACCATTTGAGAGATATTAATGAAACTTCACACAAATGTTTAATGCATCAAGATCTGAAACTGAATTGATTCTGAGGATCATTTGATTTTTCTTTTCAGAGTTATGGCCCTTGTCCTTAAAAAATAATGCAAATACATGCAAATAGTTTGTCCGCTGTTTTCTAGGAAAACTGTTTGAGAGATATTAATGAAACTTCACACAAATGTTTAATGCATCAAGATCTGAAACTGAATTGATTCTGAGGATCATTTGATTTTTCTTTTCAGAGTTATGGCCCTTGTCCTTAAAAAATAATGCGAATACATGCAAATAGTTTGTCCGCTGTTTTCTGGAAAAACTATTTAAGAGATATTAATGAAACTTCACAAAAATGTTTAATGCATCTAGATCTGATGCTGAGTCAATTTTGAGGTTTATTTGATTTGTCGTTTCAGAGTTATGGCCCTTTTACTTAAAAAATAATGCAAATATATGCATATAGTTTGTCTGCTGTTTTCTGGCAAAACTGTTTGACAGATATTAATGAAATTTCATACACATGTTTAATGCATCAAGACCTGAAGCTAAGTCGATTCTGAGGATCATTTGATTTGTTGTTTCGGAGTTATGGCCCTTGCACTTAAAAAAATAATGCAAATCTATGCAAATATGAGGATGGCCATAACTTTTTCATTTGAAATGATATTTACTTCAATTTTTTTTATATGGTTAAACCTTAATGTGAATTGCGGGGTTTTGATATGTCATTTTATTCTAAACTAAAGTTATGGTCCTTGAACTTTGTGTGTTCGTTTGTTTGTCGGTCAACTTTTAGTTTGTCTGTTGTTTTCTGGGCAAACTATTAAAATGATATAAATGAAACGTAACACAAATGTTTTAAGCAACAAAATTTGAAGCTGAGTTTATTTTGAGGTTCATTCAGTTTGTCTTTACAGAGTTATGGCCATTGCACTTTACAAAAATCTGCAAAAATGAGGATTAGCTGTAACTTTTTTATTTAATAAGATATTCACTTCATTTGTTTTTAAAAATAGTATCATCTTAATATGGAAATCAAGATCTGAAGCACAGATTAGAAAATGTCAACACTTATAAGGCATGTTGAATCAGAGAAAGTTTGCAAGTGGGCGTATTATGTACCGTATGTGGTACTCTTGTTAAATAATTACATGAAGCAAACTGATGCAGTTTTGGCATTGATCATCCTCCATACTTTCAGACACAGTAGACTCAGATAACAGCTCCTTAAATGTTGTCTGAGAGTAGACGCAGATAAGACCAATTCCTGTAGATGCTGTCTGGATCCAAAATAGACAGCTTCTATAGATGCTGTCTGAACAGGGTCTGCTCTGTTTGCAAATGGAATATAATAGAACCTGTCTTAAGCGGCCATCAAAAAAGAGGTCTAGGTTTGGGTCTGTAAGGCAGGTGGTTAAGCTTAATGCAGGTCAAAAGTAATGCAGAATATTCCTATAGGAGCTTTCTGCATTACTTTGCCCTGCATTAAGCAACCACCTTCTTTTTAAGACACCCATGTTCAATATAAGACAGGTTGTTATAATATAAATCTAAGTTTACAGTTTCTACCATAACTAATACTTACCTGTTCATTTGCAATTATAAAACTTCAGTTAATTACTACAGTAAAACCTCTCAATAACGACCACTAAATTGTGTTAATTAGTTGGAGCATTCTGTTTAACTTTCAACTTGCTTTAAGCATCCACCTGCCTTTAACACAAAATACTTGGATATAATTCAGTGGTCATTATAGAGAGGTTTTACTGTATTTATAAATTCAATATTTTTAACATGAATATTCATTAGGTAAAGGGACTGCTTTAACTTTTTCAAACTACAGATATATCATTGTGTAACCTTTACCTAGGGAGTTTTCATGTAAGACATAATAACATAATAATAATATTTGTTAGCTGAATTGTTATAGTGGTATAAGAATATATGATTATAATGCCTCCAACCCCCCAACCACCCCCCCCCCCCCCTCCCTTTCCCCCTTGAGGAAGTTGGGTATATTGCTATGCCACGTCTGTGGGGCCTACGTGGCCAAGTGGTTATGGTCTTCGACTGACAATTGTTTAGCCCCTCACCGCTGTGGGTTTAAATCCCGGTCTGGGCATTTGGATTTTTCATGTGAGGAAGCCTTCCAGCTGGCTTGCGGTAGGTTGGTGGTTCTACCCAGATGTTCTTCTGTGCTCTAAACACTGCAATTTGTTTCATGCGCGGAAGAACCTCTGGGGTCTTCCTCCTCCTATAATTATCTGGACGTTCCAATATGACTGAAATACTGTTAAAATGATGTATAACCCCATTAAAACCCAAACCAAACCATTTGTCTGTCCATTAGTCATTTGTATAGTTGTGCACCCTTCAACTCAGATGTTACCAACACTGGAAAAATGAAATTGATAATTAAGATGATCATGTTTAGATGGTATTAGTTATGAAAATTGAATACCGCTTAAGTCTGTGCTAGGTCAGGCATGAGTAGTATTGCACTTTTAATAACTGCTCATGAACAGACTCAATAAAAGCGAGTCAGAATTTTCTCTTTTCACATTGTTGCTTTTAGGAGGATCTCCTACTTTCAGACTTTATGTACTTCACAACAGCAGGTATTAAGTGATATAGTGTAACCGCTGTAAAAAGTCACTGGTACTTCATTCTGAGTTTTGGTTAAATTTTCTGGTCCTTCAGGTTCATTAGTTTCGATGTTATGAAAATCGGATACTGCTTAAGCCGGTGCTAGGGGGCATGAGAAGTGTTGCATTGTTTATAACTGCTCATGAACAGACTTAATAAAACTGAGTCTGCAGTTTTCTCTTTGCGTTGCTGCTTTTGCTTTCAGAGGATCTCCTACTTTCAGACTTTGACCTTAGAGACTTGCTGCCTCCAATGAGTGGAACTTGTTGCTGAGTTGATGACGAAATTAAAGATTAATGTGCTGACATGTTTCCTAGGGGGATGAGTAAGCTAGGATAATGCCTTCAATGAAACAAGACAACCTGTCTGTTGTATTAATATAAGGAAATTGTTCTTTCTTGAAACTTAATCCCAACATGGCGACCATAAAAACCATATATTTCAGCACAGTTTCGATAAATTTTATCCTTTACCACATAGATATGCTTTTTGCAAACAAAGTAGACCCAAATGGCTCCTGTAAGATCAAATGGTTAATACATGTATATTCTACAGGCATTCCACAAGACTTAGTGTCAAGCAGGTTGGATCCTGATGAGAAGCAGAGTAACTTGGTGTCTCATCTAGATCCAAGCTGACTGCAAATGATGGTTATGTCATGAGCAGCAAGATGAGGGTTAACTGTTTCGCTATATAAGGATTAACCCATTACCTCATAGGCTATTTTTAGATACAGCCTCTTTGAATAAATTTATCAAAAAGGAGCATTAACTAGAGAAAAGGAAAATTTTAGAATTTTGTAGTTTGAAACCATTGTGATAAATAAAGTGTTTGCTCCTATAGGAGCAAATGCTCTATTTATTATCACAATGGTTTCACAGAGTGACTTATACAGAGTCATCAACAGGCGTCAAATATGAGGGAATGGGTTAACTGTTTTGCTATGTAGCAAAGCAGATGAATTTTCCAAAATGAAACATTTGTTGGTTTGTTGATATCAGGGTTTTACATCGTATAACCTTTTCCCTATTGTATATTCATGTAAGAAAATGTTGACGTTATGAATCAATTTATTAGCTAATATTTTATAATGGCATTATTATGTACAGAGGATTGTTCAGTATTGGTAGAAACTATGGAGTCTGATCAATTATAGTTTAATAAGCAAACACAGCAGACCCTGATCAGATGGCTCTTGCAGGAGCCATCTGATATGGGTCTACTCTGTTTGTAAATGTGTGAGAACATGTTTGTATGAGGGAAAGGGTTACCATTATTTTAGTCATATCGCAACATCCAGCTAGCCACAGGTGGATAAAGAACCCAGAGTTGGAGTAGAATATTTCATAACTCGGAAGATGAACATTCAGATAGAACCGCTGACTTACCACGAGCCAGATGGAAGGCTAATCACAGAGGGGAGGGGCAAAGGATCGAATTGTCAATCCAAGACCAAAACCATTTGGCCACAATGTCCTGCAAATTGATTCATATGCACATGATGTGGATACTTGTGCTTTTTGTCAGTCTCAAAATAAATCTATCTGTGAGGTTTAACCCTTTCCCTCATGAATATTCATATAAGAAATAATTGACTGTAAGAATATCAATTGGTGGAGTTTTATAATGCCATTATATGAAAATAATATTACTTCATGAGCAAATAGTGCACTGACTTTTCTGAGATGGCTCCCATCTAGGTCTACTCTGTTTGTATACAGGTGCCATATGTTGTCTATCTGAATGAAAGGGTTAGCATTACTACTAAAACATGCTGAAACAGATATTTTTGTGTTCAATCGATTAATTAGAGAACGTGTTACACTTTAATGAACAAATCAAAACTGACTCATGGTGAATTTTTATGCCCCCAAAGGCGGGCATATAGTATTTTGGTCTTTTTTTACCATTTGAATTCCTGGAACAAGTTAACTTGCATTTGCAAACTGTTAACTCAGATCAGAGGGATCCTGTAGAACTGATCAAGGTCTACACTGCTAATTATTTAAAGTCATATCAAATCTAACCTTCGGTATTACCATTAAGCAATGAAAAACCATTCCACTTTTAAAATTCAGTATTGATAAAGTTAAAAAAAACCACCCCAGTTTGCTCTTGAGCTCATTTGGGCAGGTAATCATGTTGTGAAATTACTCCATTTTTTTATGCCCCCCAGATCAGATCTGGGGGGCATATTGTTTTTGCCCTGTCTGTTTGTCTGTCTGTTTGTCTGTTTGTCCGTTTGTCTGTTTGTTTGTCAGCAACTTTAACATTGGTCATAACTTTTGAGCCAGTACAGATAGAGACTTGATATTTAGCATGCATATGTATCTCATAAAGCCGCACATTTTGAGGGGTGACATGTCAAGATCAAGGTCATCCTTCAAGGTCAGAGGTCAAATATATGGGTCAAATCACCGACTTTAACATTGCCCATAACTTTTGGACCAGTAGAGATAGAGACTTGATATTTGGCATGCTTGTGTATCTCATAAAGCTGCATATTTTGAGGGGTGACATGTCAAGGTCAAGGTAATCCTTCAGGGTCAAAGGTCAAATTGTCTGTTTCTTTGTCTGTAACTTTAACGCAACTTTAACATTGGTCATCACTTTTGGACCAGTAGAGATAGAGACTGGATATTTGGCATGCTGATGTATCTCATAAAGCTGCACATTTTGAGGGGTGACATGTCAAGGTCATTCTTCAGGGTCAAAGGTCAAATTGTCTGTTCGTCTGTAACCATAACATTGGTCATAACTTTTGAGCCAGTACAGATAGAGACTTGATATTTGGCATGCATATGTATCTCATAAAGCCGCACATTTTGAGGGGTGACATGTCAAGGTCAAGATCATCCTTAAAGGTCAGAGGTAAAAAATATGGGTCAAATCACCGACTTTAACATTGGCCATAACTTTTGAGCCAGTACAGATAGAGACTTGATATGTGGCATGCTTGTGTATCTCATGAAGCTGCACAGTTTGAGGGGTGACATGTCAAGGTCATTATTCAGGGTCAAAGGTCACCAAATTCAAATTGGCCATAACTTTTGAACCAATAGAGATAGAGTCTTGATATTTGGTATGCATGTGTATCTAATGAAGCTGCACATTTTGAGGGGCAACATGTCAAGGTAAAGGTCATCTTTTAGGGTCAAAGGTCACCGACTTTAACATTGGCCATAACTTTTGAACCTGTAGATACAGACTTGACATTTGGTATACATGTGTATCTCATAAATCTGCACAGTTTGGGGGTGACACATCAAGGTCAAGGTCATCTTTCAGGGTCAAAGGTAACCGGCTTTAACATTGGCCATAACTTTTGAACCAGTTGAGATACAGACTTGATAGTTGGTATACATGTGTTTCTGATTTGGCTGCACAGTTTGAGGGGTGACATGTCAAGGTCATCTTTGAAGGTCAAAGGTCACCAGCATTAACATTGGCCATAACGTTTGAACCAGTAGATATACAGCCTTGATACTGGTATGCATGTGTATCTCATGAAGCCGCACAGTTTGAGGGGTGACATGTCAAGGTTATCTTTGAAGGTCAAAGGTCACCAGCATTTACATTGGCCATAAGGTTTGAACCAGTAGATATACAGCCTTGATACTGGTATGCATGTGTATCTCATGAAGCGGCATAGTTTGAGGGGTGACATGTCAAGGTCATCCTTCATGGTCAAAGGTCACCAACTTTAACATTGGCCATAACTTTTGAACCAGTAGAGATACAGACTTGATATTTGGTATGCATGTGTACCCCATGAAGCTGCACAGTTTGAGGGGTGACCTTGTCAAGATCAAGGTCATCCTTCAGGGTCAAATATCATATCGAGGGGGCATAGTGTTTCACAAACACATCTTGTTTTTAAATTTCATTTAAGTTGCCTGGCTTCTGTGATAGCTGTCAATGTATTTTTAACCCTTTCCCTCATATAAATGCCTTTTCACCCCCTTGCATACAGAGTAGACCCAGAAGGCAGAACAGATGGCTCCTGTAATTTTTAGGTAGTTTTGAAACAATTTGCAAGTGGAGACTAACTTTAAAAGTTAATTCATGGTATGAATTTGCTGATAGAGTGAACAACATTAAGCCTTTCCCTTGCTGATAGAGTGAACAGCATTAAGCCTTTCCCTTGCTGATAGAGTGAACAGCATTAAGCCTTTCCCTGTTGAATAGTCATGTAAGCAATAATAAGAGATCATGAATATTAACAAGCTGAATTTTTATAATCACATAATTTTTATGAAATCGGGATTAATTTTTTTAGAGCCAGATGTATATTATCTCATAGTAAACAGAGCAGACCCTGATCAGATGGCTCCTATAGCAGCTGTCTGATCTGGGTCTACTCTGTTTGCAAAGGCATAGAAAGGCATATTTATGGAGTAAAGGGATAGGGTGCACAGTATTAAACCTTTCCCTGTTGATATAAGAAATAATGAGATCATGAATATTTATTAGCTGTATACATATTGGCATATGTATACAGGACTCTCTGGTATTGGTATAACCTGTTGTCAGGTCTATAATAACAGAACAGAACCTGATTAACGCATTCCCTCATAGGCTATTTTTAGATACAACCTCTTTCAATAAATCTACAGAAAAGGAGCATTAACTAGAATTTTGTAGTTTGAAACCATTGTGATAAATAGAGCATTTGCTCCTATAGGAGCAAATGCTCTATTTGTCACAATGGTTTCAACAGGTGAATTTTGCAGAGGCGTCAAAAGGCGTCTATGAGGGAATGGGTTAAACAGCAAAGGTTATATGAAGTAAAGGGTTAAAGAATTATGTGAAAGCTCTCTCCGACTCTTTTCTGCAGCAATCTTAGTTGAGATGAAATTTACGTGAAAATGAATAAAAAACGTATAATAATAACATTTGTTAAGGTGAAAAATTATGAGCTGGTGGTATCTTTGTCAATAAATTCCATTTGATTAAATTTTTGGCCTTTTGAATGCATGGAATGAGTGTACTAATTCATTTACAAACAGTGTAGGTCCAAATCAGAAGGCTCCTTCAGGAGCCCTCTGATAAGGGTCTGCGCTGTTTGTCATTCAAAATCCTTTAGTAAATTATAAGCTCTTCTGCTGAATGGACAGTTTAGTTAAACAATGATGGACCAATCCACTTTAGCATTCAAATGGTCGACTCACGTCACAGGTTTTCTGTTTTCTCTGTTGTTCTTAGATTGAGTTGTTTGGTCCTAGTAGTTGCACAACAATGTTGAAAGGGCAATAGTATGAAATGTAATGTTTCTTCACAAATAGTGAAGCACCAGATCATACAGATCCCGAGAGAGGGCAGTGTCTTAACCCTTTCCCTGTTCTGTATTTAGGCCAAATTTCAATACCTACAGAATATTCATTAAGAAAATAGTTATTAAGAAATATGGTAGGTGGAACATTGTAGACATTTAAGAAGTAAATAAACAGACCTATCAGATTCTTTTAGCAAACAGAGCAGACCCTGTAGAGGAGCCGTCTGATCTGGGTCTACTCTGTTTGCAAATGCGTGAAAACACGTTTATATGAGGGAAAGGGCTTTCTCTAATGAATATTTGAGCATGAATTTCATCACTTTATGGATATTCACAAATTTGATTTTTATACCCCCCTTTTGAAAAAATGGGGGTATATTGCTTTGCACATGTCGGTCGGTCGGTCTGTCGGTCGGTCGGTAGGTCGGTCGGTCGGTCGGTAGATCGATGGTTTCCGAATGATAACTAATAAACCACTTGGCGTAGGATCTTCAAACTTGCTGTGGTGGTTGGTCATGACAACTAGATGACCCCTATTGTTTTTGAGGTCACTTGGTCAAAGGTCAAGGTCACAATGACCTTAACTGGTGAAATAGTTTCCGATCAATAACTGCTCAAGGGTTTGGCTTAGGATCTTCAAACTTGCTGTGGTGGTTGGTCATGACCACTAGATGACCCCTATTGTTTTTGAGGTCACTAGGTCAAAGGTCAAGGTCACCATGACCTTAACTTGTTAAATGGTTTCCGATCAATAACTGCTGAAGGGTTTGGCTTGGGATCTTCAAACTTGCTGTGGAGGTTTGTCATGACCACTAGATGACCCCTATTGTTTTTGAGGTCACTAGGTCAAAGGTCAAGGTCACCATGACCTTAACTGGTTAAATGGTTTCCGATCAATAACTGCTCAAGGGTTTGGCTTAGGATCTTCAGACTTGCTTAGGTGGTTGGTCATGCTCACTAGATGACCCCTATTGTTTTTGAGGTCACTAGGTCAAAGGTCAAGGTCACCATGACCTTAACTGGTAAAATGGTTTTTGATCAATAACTGCTCAAGGGTTTGGCTTAGTATCTTCAAACTTGCTTAGGTGGTTGGTCATGACCATTAGATGGCCCCTAATTTTTTGAGGTCACTAGGTCAAAGGTCAAGGTCACCATGACCTTAACTGGTGAAATGGTTTCCGATCAATAACTGCGCAAGGGTTTGGCTTAGGATCTTCAAACTTGCTGTGGAGGTTGGTCATGACCACTAGATGACCCCTATTGTTTTTGAGGTCACTAGATCAAAGGTCAAGGTCACCATGACCTTAATTGCTGAAATGGTTTCCATTCAATAACTGCTCAAGGGTTTGGCTTAGGATCTTCACACTTGCTTTGGTGGTTGGTCATGACCACTAGATGGCCTGTATTGTTTCTGAGGTCACTAGGTCAAAGGTCAAGGTCACCATGACCTTAACTGGTGAAATGGTTTCCAATCCATAACTGCTCAAGGGTTTGGCTTAGGATCTTCAAACTTGCTGTGGTGGTTGGTCATGACAACTAGATGACCCCTATTGTTTTTGAGGTCACTAGGTCAAAGGTCAAGGTCACCATGACCTTAACTGATGAAATGGTTTCAGATTAATAACTGCTCAATGGTTTGGTTCGTATTTTTCAAACTTGCTGTGGTGGTTGGTCGTGACCACTAGATGACCCCTATAGTTGTTCAGGTCACTAGGTCAAAGGTCAAGGTCACCAATCCATGACCTTAACTTGTGAAATGTTTTTAGATCAATAAATGATTAGTGGTTTGGCTTAGGATCTTCAAAGTTGCCGTGTTGATTAGTCATGACCACTAGATGACCTCTATAGTTGAGGTCACTAGATCAAAGGTCAGGGGGTCTGGGGGGTATACATGTTTTACAAACATCTCTTGTTAAATGTTTACATTTTATAAGGGATTTGATGGCTCAGACAATAACTAACTAGAGGAGCTATCTGTTGTGAGTCTACTCTGTTTGCGAAGGTGTGAGTTTGATTCAATTACCCTAGGTATTCAGACCGACAAACTTGGGCAAAGAGTGCAGACCCAAAGGTGCCCGACGCATGCTTGGACTCATCCATGGAAACACACCCCCCCCCCCCCCCCCCCAAAAAAAAAAAATGTGATCGAAGTATGTTCAACTGGCCTAAAACTATCTATTTGAACCTTAAACCACACAGAAAAACGAGAAAAACACGACCCGGAAAATTTTTCCTATCGGGTCTATATATGTATTGAAAGGTATCTAACTACGACAGATCAACGGCGGAAAATACAACAGTCATGTTTTTCAAAGTCTTACAGCAAAGCCAATTCAACACCGATTTCAATCAGTTTGGTCTTGATCCGTTCCAAATTCCATATGCTAAGCGGCACAATTAGTGCTTTCCTTAAATATTGCTCCGTCTTGTCGCTGCAAGACCGCGAATTTGAAAAAACGCTAGAGCGAAACGATGTGACTCCCGCCAGGATGCATAGACGTATATAGGGGGATCTGTATTCGTTAATCTTTTCAACAAAAACGCGAATTATGGTTAAACACTATCTAAAAACATTAAACTCGCCGCAATTAAAACGGTGCTTACTATTTCCAGTCAGCTACGAGGCGCCAGTTTTCTTTCTCCAACTTTCCTTTTGAACGGATGCGACCATTTTGCTGTGACCCGGCTCATAAACTATTCGATATGCAAATTGACTACTACTTCCGGGCCACAGCGATTTGGCCACTTCCGTTCAAAACGAAAATAGGAGAAAGAAAACTGGCGTCTCATAGCAGACTACAAATAGCCAGCACCGTTTTAACTGCGGTAAGTTGAATGTTTTTCGAATGTGTTTCAGCATAATTCGCGTTTTTGCTGAAAAGTTTAACGAATACAGATCCCCCTATATACTTCTATGCATCCTGGCGGGAGTCACATCGTTTCGCTCTAGCGTATTTTCAAATTCGCGGTCTTGCAGCGACAAGACGGGGCAATATTTAAGGAAAGCACTAATTGTGCCGCTTAGCATATGGAATTTGGAACGGATCAAGACCAAAATGATTAAAATCGGTGTTGAATTGGCTTTGCTGTGAGACTTTGAAAAACATGACTGTTGTATTTTCCGCCGCTGATCTGTCGTAGTTAGATACCTTTCAATACATATATAGACCCGATAGGAAATTATTTCCGGGTCGTGTTTTTCTTGTTTTTCGGAGTGGTTTAAGGTTCAAATAGATAGTTTTAGACTAGTTTAACATACTTCGATCCCATTTTTAAAAAAAAAAAAAAAAAAAAAAAAAAAAAAATTATTATTATTTTATTTATTTTTATTATTTTTTTTGGGGGGGGGGGGGGGGTTTGTTTCCATGGGTGAGTCCAAGCATGCGTCGAGCACCTTTGTGCAGACCCAGATCAAACTGCTCATGAAGGATCTGATGCTAATGTTTCTGCAATGGTAAAAAAAATTCCTGTGTTTAACCCTTCGCTTGCTATTCACATCAATATATCCACCTGTAAATAGTGAAGACCCAGATGAGACAGCTCCTGTCTCATCAGGGTCTGCACTATTTACAAGTTGATTGTGCAACCAATGTACTCCACAGCAGTGATTTTACAGTGAAATACATTGTACACAGTGAATTTACAACAGGGCATGGGTAAAGAAGGAGAAATGTGTTTTAAAATTCAGCAAGAGAAGGGTTAATATATCATCTAATTGATATTCATGATGTGATTATCTATAAGACATACCAGTTTATGTTGAGAAGTTTGACTGTGTGACTCTTCTTATGGAATTAATTATGAACCAGTCTTCTGTCATGATTCAGTTACGGTTCTATACCAGAAGCCCAAGATTCTCACCCGTGTATAGTTTCACTGAAGAACAGATGATTCACACAGTATCGCTACAAATCATTTTAACGAAAGTGATCATTTCTGAAAAGATTAACTAATTTGGAAGTTAAACAATGAAAATTGAAACAAATCATACATCATTTCATATGAATGAACATCAAAAAGACATCCATCTATGGTTATCTGGCGTATGGATTTTTGAATAGGGCTATCGAATTGAAACACTGGAAAAATTACGTCATCTCGCAGACTTAATTCACAATACCCGAGTAATATAAACATGTGAAACACTTCATTTCTGATTTCTTTGAAACAGATGTGGAAATTTGTCTTGCAGTTTTTCAAATGATCAGCATTTGTACAGAAACTGCACAAAGAGACCCAGATTTTTTTTATCGAGTTGACAATGAAGTTTTAATTTTAAGACTGTATATTATGCATCAGCTGTTACTCAGGTTATTGACTCTTTGAAGGTGGGACACACATGCACTGTCATTTGCAAACAGTGTAGATCCAGATCAGAGGGCTCCTAGAAGAGTCCTCTGACCTAAGGGTCTGCACTGTTTGTCATTCAGAATCCTCTTGCACATTGAAGCATTTCATACTAAGTGAAGTCTATAGTTAAACACTGATGGGACTTATTCACTCTGAGCATTCTGTATTGAAATTGCCTGTCATTTGACATTGATGCAATGATGCATGTACTTGTGGATAATAGAACATTGGTAAATAGGTCAAATGGTTGCTTACATAAACATTTTTAGCTCAGTGAATAGGCATTGATATCTGTGAATGCAATGCTCAAAAACAGCTGTTGATTGTATCAAAATTTGAAATATAAAACTATTACAGAACATTCCAGATTGGTAGTTAGATTTCTCTGTCAGTTAGAATACAAGAATGACCTAATTTTATGTAGTGGAATAACCCTTTGCCTAACAGAAACACCTCTTTGCAAACATAGTTAATTGTTATGTCGATTCCGTAGATAATTGCGCAGATTTTGATAATATTGTAACAACTTATGACTCTCCAAGAACTACTGTTCGCAAGACTTAATCCGTAATGACCTTCACCGACAACTTCCGTTCTCTCATGGAAAACCCTCGTCAGCTATTGGTTCAATAAAATTATAGTTCTGTTTTCGATGGCATAGAAATTAAGGCATATTTATGGAGTTTGGGTAAAAATATACACAGCAATCACAAGCCTAATCAGTATCATACAGATTTCACTAAAGCTACCCTTAGCACAAAGGTTTATGTCACAAATGTCCAGTAGCTGCAGTCCCTTTGAGTCCCACAAAGAGTTCAATGTTAAAGATTCCTTAAATTCATAGTTATACTTAACCAATAACTGGACATTAGTCCTCCTGGACATTGGCCCCCTTGTTTTTTATATGCCTGAAGGTAACTTCGGTCGTATTATGGTATGGCACTTGCCGTCTGTCCATCCACCTGTCCGTCTGTCTGTTCGTCCGTTAGCCACATCTTTGTCTGCTCAATAACTTGACAACTATTGAGTGTGCTGTCTTCATATTTAGTAGGATGGTTGGTCATAGCTAGTAGATGACCTCTATTTATTTTGAGGTCAGTCAGTCAAAGGTCAAGGTCACAGTGACCTTCAACTAAAAAATCTTGTCTGTTCAATAACTTGATAAGTATTAGGTGTGCTGTGTTCATACTTAATAGGAAAGTTGGTCATGGCCAGTAGATGACCCCTATCAGTTTTGAGGTCAGTAGGTCAAAGGTGAAGGTCACTTCAGGCGTATAATGCTCCGACACATGGAGCTCATGTTTTTTATCGGTGGGCATTTGACCCCTTGGTAGTTGGCGTCCTAATGTTACATCAATATAACTAACAATATGCAACAATATATACCTTGCCATTAGATTAGAGTAGCATTCAACGCATGTGTTGAGTGTGTTACAACAAAAGACATGCTTTAACTCATTCCTCCATGGGCTATTTTAGACCCAACCTCTTTGAATGAATCTACTCAAAAGGAGCATTTACTAGAGAAAAGTAAAATTTTAGAATTTTGTAGTTTGAAACCATTGTGATAAAAAGAGCATTTGCTCCTATAGGAGCAAATGCTCTATTTTTCACAATGGTTTCAAGAAGTGGTTATTACAGAGGCGTAGAAAGGCGTATTTATGGAGGAAAGGGGTAAAATCGAAAGAAGCCCACGGTCCGAAATGTTGCTAAAACCAAATTGATATGCCAAAAAAACATGGCTGCCAGGGACATTTATGTCTTTATTGAAAACTTTACAAAATTTATCCAAAAGTAAGGGTCCTATTTAAATGGCATTTGATACAAATAGTCCACTGGTGACTCTTTGTCGAATTCCTAAAACCATGCTGTAATATGGAAAAAGCATGGCTTCCAGGGGTGGAGGCTAAATTTCCTTATATGACTACAAGGAAAGCTTTAAAAAAATTCTTCTCCAAAGCCAGTGGTTTAATTTGAATATTTGGTAGGAGTTGTCCTCTGGTGACCTTATTGAGAATTGATATATTGAGATCTGGGTTTACTCTGTTTGCACAGACATTAAAAGGCATCTGTATCAGGTAATGAATTTGTAATTATATATATCTGATTCTTCAGATTTTGTATAAGCCAAACATGTACATAATAAAACTTAAATTAATGAATATTCATGAAGTGATCAATTTATACAAAAATGTTCATTAGGGAATGGGTTAAGTAGATGTACAGAATGATGAACTTATATGTAATTGAGATAACTCAAACTTCGGGATAATTATGTCCCCCCCCCCCCCCCCCCCCCCCTCCCCAAAAGAAGTGGGGGACATATTGTGTTTACTCCATTTCTTCTTATTATTATTATTCTTTCTTCTTATTCTTCTTTTCACTGTGATCATGTCTGATCATGGTCTGATCCTAATGAAACTTCAATATGAACATTGCTGGTTATATGTAGATGTGCATCCTTTGTTAAAAAGCCATAGTAGCCAAGTGGTAGGCACTGATTGGTCGAAATTTAGATATCGTTTCATGAAGTCAAATATTGTTCGATTTTACTGAAATTTGGTATCAAAGGATATTTTAGTAATCTGAATTGTTTGGTAGGTGTATCAAAAGAATTGGTTGCCATGGTAAATGAACGGTGGGCTCTGATTGGGGGAAATTTGATATATTTCGACGAAATTTAGATATTGTTCAATTTTGCTGAAAATTGGGTATGTCGTGATATTTTAGTTTTTTGAATTGATTGATAGGTGTTTTGAAAGAACTGGTTGCCATGGTAACTGAATGGTGGGCTCTGATGGGTTGAAAAATAGATATTGTTCGATTTTGCTGAAAATTGGTATTTAGGGGTATTTGGGCACCCCAACTCAATCAAAGGTGTTTTGAAAGACTTGGTTGCCATGGTAACAATGTGCATGGTAATCTGATTGGTCACAATTTAGATGTTATTTCATTTTGCGGAAAATTGGTAAGTAGAGATACATGGGTACCCCAAACTTAATGGCAGGCGTTTCAAAAGTGTTATTTGTCATGGTAACCCAGAGATGGCCTGTGATTATTTGAAATTAGTTATTGTACTCATCAATGCTTGTTGTCCATTTTGTTTGAGGGACATTCTGTAATGGATTCCATTACAATTAGATCTTGTTTGAAGTAAATGTTAAGTCCTTCCAGAATTAACAATTCAGAATTGTTCTAAAATGTATCACTACACATATCTATAAACACAACGTCATGTAACAGCTAAAATAATGCAGGTCTAAAGTAATGGTGAAAGCTCATCATGTAGCTTTCAACATTTAACTTTAGACCAGCATTAAGCTGTGAACTTAAGAAATTGTTCAGATTACAAATCGGATAACTCGAACCTCAGTTATCTTGAAGTAATTTGTATGGTTCTTTGGAAGTTCCAAATATCAAAGTTAACTGTATTATGTTTGAGCCCATAATTATGCTTTGAGAAGTGATATATTCAGGTGTCGGGTGCTAGTCATACAATATAGACCCTCAGTTAACCCTTAACCCTTTCCCTGTTCTATGTTTTTTTCAAATTTCAATACCTACTCCACATTCATGTACAAATTTGTTATAATGAAACATGGAGGGTGGACCATTGTAGCCATTTTAGCAAGACTTTGTATAGAAACAGATCTATCAAATTTCATAAGCAAACAGAGCAGACCCTGATCAGGTTCTATATAATTCCATAAGCAAACAGAGGAGACTTTTAAATCAGATCGCTCCTACAGGAGTCGACTGATCTGGGTCTACTCTTTTTGCAAAGGCGTCCAGAGGCGCTGATCATATTGGGTACAGTGTTAAATATTGTTAAATGTTATTCACCATCTGTGTTTTTGTCTACACTGACTGTAAACCATAGAACTTTTCTTGTGACCCAGCTTGTATCTTTTTTTTAAAATTTCAGCATAGTTGTCCAGAAAAATTGGCAAGTTTGATTTTGTCTCTAGTGCCATGCAGTACTGTTCTGCATGTTTGGAGATTTGATTCTAGAAAACTGATTAACTTGTATAATTTGGCATTCTTACAGAAATAACCACCCTCTGTGATGTATTACAACACAGTCTTTTTTAACCCTCTGCAATTGGTGCACCTGTCATCTGCAAATACTATTGTCTGTTTCTATTCCACAAATTATATACATGTTTCTACAATTACTTTTCAAAAAACAGTGTCTAACAGCTTGGATAAAGATAACATGCTATGTTACTCGGGATCTCATCTGGATCCAAACTGTGAGCTTAAGTGATCTTTTAATTTGCCAGGAGAGTGCGGAATGTGAACTTAACAAAGTTGAAGTGCCAATGTGATTTATAGTTATGTGCCTGCTGATTGATTCATGCATTTTTCCCAGTTTTGCTTCTGCATTTTAACTTCCCTGTTATGTGTTTATTATTCCCAGCTATAGGCGTTGTCCGTACATTCGAGGTCACATCTCAGAAACACTTTTGCGTTTTCTGTAAAACTGTGTGTAAATGTTTAGTACCACTCACATTACCATGGGACACCAGAGTTATGTCCCTTTGTTTGCCAAAAACTTAACCATGAAATTGTTCAGTCCTTTTCAAAATATTTGCAACAAAAGAAGATACATTTCCTGGATCGTTCAACCCAAGACTCTGCGAAGCATGATACTGCTGAAGTTTTCAGTCTCTATTATTGGAAATAGCGACTTGCACAGCGGTAGAAAGATCACTCATGCTGTCAAAATGAATCCCACGAAGGTAACTTTTGATCATGTTGAAGAGAAAATAGGTCTGGACTGTATGGTGGTGGTTCAGCAACTGAAAATCTCATTTGTTTCATTGTTGCCTGTGTAGAAGCTGCTTTGTGAGAAGGAGCGTTGGTGAAATATCATGGGTGGTAAATGTTCAGCTCTCTTTTTCTGCATAGCCCTTAGTCTCTTTTCAGAATCTGAAAATATGAAGACGGCTACTAAGAACAGGGTAATGAGGTGTTGTATTCGCATAACTCTCTCACTTTTAAAATAACATTATAGATTTAGAGTTGTGAGTAAAATTTCAATATACCCACCTTGGTGTAATAAGCTACATTGACCGTTTGTCCATATGGTACAGCGTGGATCAGGATCACACTCCTCACATCAAAGAACATCACAAACATCTGTTTTTAGCCGACTGTCCTAGCTTGAATTTCTTCAGAGACGGTGATCCAGGGGTTTTCCACATAATTAATTATGATTTTGTTTCTGGCGTATACAAACTGATCCAGGTTTAGTCAACAGTAACAATCCTTTCCATGAAATCGTCTCCTTCTCTGCTAAACCTCTGCAACAACTGTTCACAAGATTGTACTCTAAGCTATTTCTGCTCTACATTTAACATTGCACATACACGTCACATGTTAAGTTGGTCATGAATGATATTGAAAATAACTACAGACTTTTCTACTCACAATATCATGGATGGTAATGCATATGTCTTTTTCAAGCAATTCCTTGATAACATCGACGTAAGATGACCTTTTCGTTATTGGACATCCACTGTGCTCTTCATCGGCACTGTTTTCCCAACCCTCCCAGAACCATTTATACCATTTGTAGATGGTAGTTTTCTTCACAGTAAATTCACCTAATGTGTCTCTAAGCATTTCAGTTGTTTTCACCTTGGAAATTCCATTTATAACACAAAATTTTATGACTGTCTGCTGCATGGTTCATTTTAGCATACAAAATGATGTCATGAGCATCATGCTAGATGTTGGCAGAAAAATATATCTCGCTTTCGTTGGCATGCAAACAAAAATGGCAAAAAAGAGACGTTATGTTTAGCAAGCCAATACATGCATATTTTCTAAGTTTTGGGCTGCCTCAGCGATCCTATCTTTACTATAGAAACAAATTCTTGCAACATACTGGTGACAGAGAAGTAGCAACTGGCTTATCAGTTGATAATCATCTTATCTTTATTATGTTAAAGTTTCATTGACATACTGCTAAAAATAAAGAAACAAGAGCACTTTTCTGTGAACTGTTTGATTATCCCTCGTATATCATATCAAAAGCAAACAGAGCAGACTACACCATTTGCAAAGGGGTGAAAGGATGTTTATATGAAGGAAAGGGTTAATATTTAAGAAAATATCAAAGCACTTATCACAAAACATTTCTCCTTTCCATAGTGATTACTCAGTTCTCCTTGCAGGGATATAGGTTTTTGTAAGTCCTTCGGACAAGACTATAAACCACAGTCCAATGAATCGGTGCTTTACACTGGGGCATCTATAAGAACCAGAGAAATTCTGTCAATAATAAGTGTAGGGCATTGTGCCCGGGTTTCTCTTTTAATTAACACAAACAAACAAATGATAGATTTTCATTTTAGTTTAACTCCTGTAGATATATAATACCTTTTCTTATGGTGTAGTACACATAAGGAAGTGTTGATTTATCACTCACTTGATATGGATAGGGGTGCTAGAGAAGCCAGCCTGTGCTGTTAATGGAACAGATTTGAAATTAACCATTTCCTTCATTAAAAACCCCACTTTTTCATACCTTCGCAAATAGAGCAGATCCAGATCAGACAGTTCCAATAGGAGCCATCTGATCAGGGTCCGCTCTCTTGCTTATGAAATTGTAAAAGTTCAGGGTCCATGCTTATAAAACTTTTAGTTGAGTCTGAGTTCGTTCTCAAGTTTTTGATTGGTCAGATTTGAGCCTCTGGCTCAAATCTGACCAATCAAAAGCTTGAGAACTCAAATCTGACCAATCAAAAGCTTGAGAACGAAACTCAGACTCAGCTAAAAGCTTTATAAGCATGGACCCAGTTTACAGCTTTTACCAGTACCAAACCTGTATGAGTACACAGTTATATACAGTAAAATCTTGATCATTCGAACACTAAAATTGGTTTTATTATCGATCTTTAAGACAGGTGGCAGCTTAATGTATGGTGAAAGTAATGCAGAAAGCTCCTCTAGGACCTTTCTGCATAACTTTCACCATGCATTAAGCAGCCACCTAAATTCTTCTATACAGAAAATTCGAATGATCCGAGATTTAACTGTAATTATACAGCTATAGGTATTCATGATGTCACTATTTCTGACATATATATATTCAACAGGGAAAGGGTTAAGCTTATCCTGTGGAATAAAAATTATGTCTGATCAAACTGTGCTCTACAATTTGCTATAAAGCCAGACAAAACTTTCCTAAATAAATGAGATCTGTGTCACTAGGGACTTGACTGCATAACAAGTATCTCTTTGATTTGTGGTAGAAACTTTGTACAAGTAAATACAACATGTTATTGTTTTCAATTTCAGTTACTTGCTAAAATTATTATTTCTATGGCCAATCCATTGCATGCAAATTGCACACCATAGAGACTGCTGATGCTCCCTGTTGATGAGGAAACCATCAACATAATTTACTGCTTCACTGCATGCAATTCCTATTGATCAATCAAACCCTTTACCTCATACAGAAACCTTATGATGCCTTTGCAAACAGAGTAAACCCAGATCAGTTGGCTCCAGGATCTGCATTATTTGTTTGTGATATAATATATATATATATATATGTGTTTGTATACCACTATAAAATTTCAGCAAATATTCATGATGTCATTATTTCTTACATGAAACATTCATGAGGTAAAAGGTTGACTAATATCATTTTCTGTTTATGTTGACAAAGAAACGAATCCTGATGTCTTTTTTAAAAAACAATAAACATAATGTCAAAACAATTTGGAGCATAATTACATGCTGAATTAATAGGTGTCTGGTTTGGTCACAGCTTACAATTATGTCATATGATGAAGTCTTCCAGCTGGCTTGCGGTCGGTCGGTCGGTGGTTCTACACGGGTGTTCTTGTGTGCACGAAGTAATGCAATTTGTTCAGTGCATGGAAAAATCTCTTGGGTATCCCTCCACCTGTAACTAGCTTGACTTCGCTTTGGCTATAGTTTCTACAAATATCGAAACTACGAGGCTTGTTCTAAAATTATTGAGACACTGTAAATAAAATGGACATAGAATGACATACTATTAAGATATTATGTCACTAAATACTTGCATGTGTGTACTTTGTACATGCGCAAGATAAAAATGCTGGACCCATGAATCACTCTTTAGCATCTTCCTAAAGAACGTCACTTCGCAAGACCCGGAGCACGCCAGCGTCATTAACGTTACATCATCTCTTTGAAATTACTGTGATGCTACTCCTCTCCTAACCCTGTCATAGCAAATGTGGCACACAGCAAACACACACAGTTCCAAGTGAACCCTTTGGTCCTTATTGTATGTGCTGTCACAACTCAAATGTTGTTTTGAATGGCAATGTTGCGAAGTCAGTCGTGTGTTCTGTTGTAATGCATTTTACAGATCTGACATAGCCAGTTCTGTAATGATTGTGGGTCTGTTCGCTTCTATAGATGTGTATGATGTCATTGAATAATTAGTAAATCTGCTGTGCCTATGGTAAATTTAAGCACCAGATTCACTACTTCCAGTTTGTGACTTTAAGCAAATTTGTTTCATCTATACTGGAGTTTTCCACAACTCAACACAAAATTTGATGACTGCCCGCTGCTCCGGCTTTATCTAGGAACTAACACTGACGTCACAAACTTAATTTGACCAACACCCGGAAAATATTCATTTATTTAATTGTAACTCAAGTAACGTCCAATTTTCACAAAACTATGTTAGAATCCTAGTGTCTATATGACATCACTTTGGATGGTGTTTCCCGCTATTTCTCGTTTTTTATTGTATAGTGTATAAAGGTTGTGTTTGCAACATGATAATGTCATGGCGTGCTCCGGGTATGGCTACCTGTAGCTCTTACGCAATTACTTTTTCACAATTGTTATATAATCCTCTCCTGATTTTCATGTATTATGATCATAAGACCCCATACTGTGCTTGTACCAATTTTAAACACTGAGCGTTAAATGTGTTTTGAAAAACAGGCAGTGTCTCAATAATTTCCGAACAACCCTCGTATGTGTACATATACCATTATAAAAATTCAGTTAATTAATGTTCATGATGCCATTATTTCATACATGAATATTGAACAGGGAAAGTGTTGTTATCAAATGGTGGTAAACTGATCTGTTGACCTAAACAAAACGGTGAAGAGGGGAGATTGGTTGCCGAATACTAGGATAAATAATACACTCTTGTAATGGATAGGTTTGCCAAGAAATAGCCATTTGAGGATACCAGAGCACTTTTGATGCCTTTTGCAAACAAAGCAGACCCTGAAGCAACTTATTCAGCTTTTCAAACTGACAAAGAGGTGGTGTCCTAATATACATGATAAATGTTATGGCTGCATTTCAGATGAGGTGGGTGTAAAGTCCATAGGGTATAATTTTCCATGACACAATTGATATCTAGACAAACACATTTTGGATTTGACAGATATAACTTCTTTGCAAATCACTCTTTTGTAATGGATCGGTTTGCCAAAGCAGTTAGGTTTTGTTGTTCATAAACATAAATTCCATATTAACATTTCACTATAAAGCCAGACAACCATTCCTGAATAAATGGGATTTGGGTCACAAGGGATTTGGTGGCATAACTATCAAATAAAATGGGCATCTCATAGTAGCCATAGAAAATTCAGACAAATAATTTATAACATGATGTTGTTTTCAATTTCAGTTACTTGCTAAACTTATTATTTCTACGACCAATACACTGCATGCACATCATACACTGTGGAGACTACTGATGCTCTCTATTGATGCAGAAAGAATTGATGTAATTTACTGCATCACTGTAATACTTGTTGATCAATTTAACTTTTCATCTCCCTCTAACACATTTGTTCAAGCCATTGTAATATATCAAACACTATGGCTGCCAGAGATGAAGCTTAGTCTTAGTTTCCATATATAAGGGGCATGTGATAGGTAATGGCACAGTGCTAGATTTACAGCCTCTCTTGTGCCAAGAAATGGCCATGTGTGTCCATTGGAGCACTCTCCCTCAACCCTTTACCTGATAGAGATACCTTTGAAAACAGAGTAGACTCATCTGCCATGGCCAAAAAATCCTGGGTTCATTATACAAGCTCATCTACAGTAGAACCTGTCTTAGGCAACCATCCAAAAGAGGTCCAATTATGTGTCTGTAAGGTAGGGGGTAGGTTAATGCAGGTCAAAAGTAATGCAGAAAGCTCCTGTAGGAGCTTTCTGCATTACTTTTGCCCTGCATTAAGCAACCACCTGCTTTTTAAGAGTCCTATTAGGACAGGTTCTACTGTAATATCATTATTTCTTACATGAATATTCATGAGGTAAAGAGCTAAACTTTACTGCATTATCAGGTAAACTAGCAAGTACGGAAAGCATTTTGGTAAACTGTTCATACACTTGTACAGCACACAACACACAATCTCATTGCCATGCCATTTAGGATTGAAGAGTTGATTTACTTTCAATTTTAGAAATTTTACCAATGAAATAAACATTGGTATTTGTCCAATCTTTTTAAGCCTTCCTTTCATATAAATGTTTTTTCATGCCATTGCAAAAAGTGGACTCAGAAAAAGGAGCCATCTGATCAGGGTTTGGTCTGTTTGCTTATGAAATTATAATGGATCTGACAGTGCAGTTTCTTCTTATAACCAAAATGTCATTAAATATTAGTGATGTCATAATTTCTTTCATGCATATTCAATACAGAAAGGGTTAATTCCATTGTAAGTCTTGTATTTTGTTCTACTTATTTGACACTGCTGATATTTGAAAAACAATGGAGAAATCCCTTTTAACCCTTTGAATACGGAAGATGTGGAATAATCTATTATTGTTTTATAATAGAGTCCATTCAGTATGTAAGGGTATTATTCGTGAGAGAATTTTGAATGACAAACAGTGCACACCCTGATCAGAGGGCTATTCTACACCGTTTGCAAAATTTTGCAGACAACAATTACTTAACATGCAAGTAAAATCAGTAATTCAAATAAAATTACCCATGTCAACCACCATTGGCACATCTTGTGACTCAGGCAGTTCTTCTGTGAATGAAACAATTTGTTCCATACACAGAAATAACATGGATGGTCTTCCTTCACCTATAATTAGCTGGATCTCCGAAACTAATAAACAAACATCTGTGACCAGGCTGTTCCATAATTATGTCAGGTTGGATGTTTGTCAAACAGTGTACTTCCAGAACAGTTACTTTGATATCATTGCATATGATTGCTCTACACTATTTATACTGTACAGTAAAACCCCTCTAAATGGACATTCATATTAGTGTTGATGCCAGCTTTTTTGCAGGACTTCCATTCTGCATTAAGCAGCCAAATGTCTAGAAAGATCTCTGGTATAGAGGGGTTTACTGAACTAGTCTATAATTAACACTCTTTACAAAGACCCTTTGGTACATGTATTATTTTTCATGGTGCAAATGAAATAAGATAAGTACAGTAAATTCTGTCTAAAGCAACCATGAAAAAGAATTCTTTAGAGATTTTAAGATAGGTAGTATAGCTTAATGCAGGATGAAAGAAATGCAAAAGTTTCCCACTGGAACTTTCTGCATTGCTTTTGCACTACTGTATTACTTGCTAATATCTGCTTTTTAAATCTATTACCTGATAGAAATATCTTTTACCTTTGCAAACAGAGTAGACCCAGATCAGGATCTGCTTTGTTTGCTTATTACATTCTATATCTGATTGTACAATTTCTGCAGTGGCCAAAAATGATCTTGTTCATAATGTCTTATAAAGATTCATCTAGTTGATATTTATACAGTGACTATTTCTTACATGAATATTCATTAGGTAAAAGCTTAATCAGAAAACGGTCATTTAACTCTTTGCATGCGATGATGTTGGGATTACATATGCATACAGTTCGGATTCTGATGAGATTCCACATAATGCAGCGTCTCATCAGGATTTAAACTCTTTGATACTTTGACTGTATTTTGCAAGGAAATGAGAAATTTTAATCTAAGAAATGAAGCAGAGACATTTGTTGCAGACAAACAATTACTTAACATACAAAGAGGTAAAACAGGTTTTATGGAAGTTAAGAGCTCTGTGTCTATTACACTGTAAGCTTTCTTCCTGTAATTGAAGATTATTTGGTGCACCTATTTAAACAATTTTTGCAGTTTTAATGATCGCAGTGTAATTTTCACACTTTAGCTCTTTCAGAAACAATTAATCAGTAATTTTTGCTCAATTACCTTTTGGCAACAGTGATGTGGTGCTAAAACACTTGAGATTCTTCAGTAACAATTAACTCTTTTCCCTGCCCTGTATTGTCATCTGCAACATTGTGTCATCTGTTTGAATGTTTATACAGTAAAACCTCTCTATAATGGCCACTAAATTGTGTTAATTAGTTGGTATTTAGGGCAGGTGGCTGCTTAAAGCAAGGTGAAAGTAAAACAGAACGCTCCTATAGAAGCGTTCTGTTTTTCTTTCACCTTGCTTTAAGCAGCCACCTGCCTTTAACACAAAATACTTGATGTAATTTAGTGGTTGTTATAGAGAGGTTTTACTGTATGTATTGTAGGATTACTAAAGTCTTGCAGTGGTAGATGGTAGTTGGCATTGTCTGCTTTCATTGTCTTCACCAAACTTGCTGAAATCGTTTGTGGTTATAATACATGTATCTGAGTGATCGATGTTCAATTTCCAGTCATATAGTCCACGGCACTAACAGATTATTTAAGCTTATATTATCAAAAATCTGTCACTTTGGCTTGGTCTGACCTCCAAGTTCAGCAATTTTCATCCAGTCTTCACCAAACTTGCTGAAATCATTTGTGATCATAATAATAATTATCTTGGTCAAGTTTGATTACCGGTACCGATCATACAGTCCAAGGCAAAGATTATGACCCCTAAATTGACAAAAAAAATTCAGCCACTTTGGCATTATCAAAAAAATTCCATCAAATTTCATTCATTTTACACCAAACTTGCTGAAAATGTTCATGGTCATAAAACCTTAGCCAAGTTCGAAAACCAGTGATATTCTTCCAGGCATTTAAGGATTATGACACTTGAATAAAAAAAATGGCCACTTTGGCATTGTCTTCTCTGTAAGTCGAGAGTTTTTAACCAATCTTTACCAGGCTTGCTGAACATGTTTGTGGTTCTTCTGTCTCACCCAAGTTTGATAAGCAGTTTATATTGTTCTAAGCACTTTAGGATTATGACCTTTGAATTATCCACCAATCATATTGTCCCCAAGCACTTCAGGATTAATGCCCCTGAATTATCAAAAATTAGCCACTTTAATTGGCCTTGTCCACTCTTTAAGTTGAACAATTTTCATCCAGTCTCACCCAAAAGTTGCTGATATAATTTTTGGTCATAATATCTGTGTCAAGATATCATCAAAAGCACTACAGGATAATGGGCCCTGAATTTATCAAAAAGCAGCCCCTTTTGCATTGTCTACTTTCCAAGTCCAACAAATTTCATTCAGTCTTTACTAAACTTGCTTAAAATGTTCATGGTCATAATATCTTTTGACAGGTTTGATAACCAGTGATATCTTTCCATACATTTAAGGTTTATGGCCCTTGAATTATAAAAAGGTTGGCCACTGGCATTGTCTGCTCTCTAAGTCAAACAAGTTTCATTAAATCTTTTTTATAGTTTCTCAACTCAGGTTATTAAGTAACAGTCATATCGTCCCAGGCACTTCAGGGTTATGATCCTTGAATTATCAAATATTGGCCATATCAGCATTGTCTGCTCTCTAAGTCAAAGAGATTTCACCTCATCTTCTTCAGACTTGCTGAACATATTAGTGGTTCTTATTTCTCACCAAAGTTCAGTAACCAGTTACAGTAGAACCCCACTACACCAAGCATTAAAGTATAAATATTGATCTTGGAGACAGGTGGCAGTATAATGCAGGGTGAAAGTCATGCAGAAAGCTCCTCTAGGACCTTTCTGCTAGAGGAGCTTTCTGCATAACTTTCAGTCTGCATTAAACCTTTCCTCCATAAATACGCCTTTCTACGCCTCTGTAAAAGTCACTTTATGAAACCATTGTGATAAATAGAGCATTTGCTCCATAGGAGCAAATGCATTTTTTTATCACAATGGTTTCAAATTACAAAATCTAAAAATTTCCTTTTCTCTAGTTAATGCTCCTTTTCGGTAAATGCATCCAAAGAGGTTGGGTCTTAAAATAGCCTATGGAGTATTAAGGGTTAAGAAGCCTCCTGCCTTAAAGTATCAAAATTCTTCTGTACTAGAATTCCAGTTTAGTGGGGTTTTACTGTATACTGTTTTAGGTACATCAGGATCATGCAGATCATTGTTTCAAAATTACAATCACAGTAACAAACTGTGTCTCATCTTGATCTAGACATAGATATTATGAATTCACCACTAGAATTCAGAGAGTTAACCCTTACAAGGCTGAATTTTCAAAGGGACTATTCCAAAATTCAAACAGGTCAAGCTTATGGTGAATATTTAGGGGTGTTTCTAAAGAAAAGTGTAACATGACAAACAGAGCAGACCCTGATGAGAGGTTTCCTCTAGGAGCCCTCTCATCTGGGTCTACACAGTTTGCAAAGGACATTAGTGACCCGTGTCCTGCACAGAAAGGGTTAATACTGGGGTTTTTTTATTGTATGAATATTATGTACATCTAAATAATTGTTGAATATTTTGCAGAATTAATGTAATGCTTAATGGTGCAAGATGAATTATCTTTGTGAATTAAAACTGTATAATTCCACCATATGATTTCACTGCTTTCGTAGTGCTTTTCCGGAAGTTTTAGGCAAATACATATGTATGCAAGAAGTTAGAAGAATGCATGCATGATTTGAACTAAAATGAACAGAATTATAAAAAAAATAATATCTGACTGAGTAAGTGCTATTTCTTTTAACCCTATACACCTTTCTATGCTTTTCCAAACAGAGCAGACCCAGATCAGATTGCTCCTATAGGAGCCATCTCATTAGGGTCTGCTCTAATATTACTATAGACTAATATAAATGCTTAATCATTACAAAAAAACCCACATTTGTATGACATTTGGTAACTCTAAGTCATTAAGTAAAGAAGCAATGTGTGCCACAAGATGTTTGGTCCATATGCACATGTGTACAGTCTGTATTCCTCAACAAAGTTTGGGCATAAACTTTCTGCAAAAGCAGTTAACCTTCACTTTGATAAATCAAACCCTTGTTGCATGTTAAACTGGAAATTCATACCTCTCAGCAACAATCTCAGCTCACTGATAATTAGAGCGTGAAAATACATGCATACTTGATTGGTAGACAATGACTTTATGAAAGTGTTAACATTTTAGTGTGTGTGTAAAACTTTGTGACGGTTGTTTTGAGCTAATATTGCTCATCATATCGTAGGGCTATATAACATAATCAAAATCATCAAACTGCATCATTCACAATGGCAGAAATAAAAGCTTAACAAATATATTTGTTGTCCTGTTTTATCTGTGAATGTTTAATAATTGAGTTATGGCCCCATGAGTGAATCCACTTACAAAAACACAAAGAATAGTTTTTCCTCAAGAATGATCTGTTGCAAGCTTCTTAAAAATGTTATTTTACCAATTCGGTGTTCTCATGAATGGATTGTACATTTCACAGATACAGAACTGGGACGATGACGGCGGGTCAAAAAAGCATATTCAGTCCCAGTATTTAACAAGGACAAAATGGTGAAATGTGCACATAGCAAAGATATGTTTCTGGTAGACCTACAAACTTTGGAATAATTGGACATTTTTTTTGTAGAATAAGGGGCTGCATTAGCATGTTCAATTTATTGCAGGCAACAAAAACAGTGAATTTTTATGCCCCCTCCTTAAGGTGATGGGGGCATTAAGTTTTACCCTTGTCCGTCCATACGTCCGTCCATACATCCGTCCAGTAAAACTTTTGTCAAAGATTTCCTGGCTTGTGTATGCTGGAATGATTTGATATTTGGTCTGCAGTATATTCATAGTGAGTTGTATGGTGTTTCCGCTTTTCAGGTCTGTCATTCATCTACTTCCTGTTTGCCGACACTTTGATTTAATTTTGATGATTGTTTAATGGCAAAAATTTCCTGTTTCTCGACATTGAATTTTGGTGATTGTTTAACAATCCTCTTCCTGTTTATGGTTATATTATCAGAAATTTGTAATTGTATTATATACAGAATTATCTAAATAATACCTTGTAGTAAATTATTCCTGGTGGGGGGGCATCCGTGCCCCTTGGACACATTTTCTTTTATTTTATAGAAGTTTATTTATTTTACAACATGAAAATATTCTCAATCTGTTTCATTACTCACATATGAACAAGTATCACCTCTGCTGGTATTTCTTACTATATGCTACCAAACAAATATGAGACTTGAATCTCTCTCACCACCATTAATTCGAACAAAACTTTATGGTCCCAAAGGTGTTTGAGAGATTGGGGTTTCACTGTAATGTTGATCTGATTCCACAGTTTCTTTCACTTATGAAAAAAATAGTTAATTAAATATTCCTAATGTCATTTTTTCTGACATAAATAATCATGAGATAAAAGGTTAAATGGCCACAAAGCTACCACATGTCTGTACATGAGTGCTGGCGATGTTTAACTGTTTACGTGATAAAAGAGGTATATGTACTCATTTGTAAGAAATAATGACTTCATGAATATTAATTAGCTGAATTATCATGGTATGGTAAATTAGAGTTTTTTTTACCTTGGTAGACACTGTAGAATCAGATCCATATTATTTCTTAACCCTTTACTCCATGAATATTTGTGAAATATTTAATGTATGTATGAATATTTATTAGCTTAACATTCATTATCGTACAAGTGCGAGAACAGTTTTGACCCTGGCAGAAACTGTAGAATCTGATCTGTATTATACTATAAGCAAACAGAGCAGACCTTGATCAGATGGCTCCTATAGGAGCCGTCTGATCTGGGTCTGCTCTATTTGCAAATGCGTAGAAAAGCATATTTATGGAGTAAAGGGTTACAGAAGCTGTCTAATCTGCGTAAATGCAACTTTTTCAGGTTAAGTGTTTAAAGCAATTTATCCTGAGATCATGACTGTGATCAGGGTCTGTTCTGTTTGTGTCCCATCAGGAGCAAAGACATGAAGAGACTAAAGAGAGTTTTATTACCTCTGAACCAAGAGTCATTTGCTATCAAGGTGGTCCGTAACACCTGATAGTACAAGTTATATACACTCTTTTGATGCTAGCTGACAAATCAGATTAGCTTTACAAGTAGTTTGGATACAAATAACAAGCAGAAACCCAAATTGTTTGATATCATGCACATATTTTTGAGAAAAGGATAAATCAGCTGTTAGTTTGTAGCATAGGACAAGTTTTTGCAATGAAAATTTCTTGACTTGCAAAGAGTTAACTCTTTCACTGCCAAATATTGTTATCTTCAAAACTTGTCATCTGAAAAAATGTTTACTTTTGAATTTTCCTCTTCTGTTTTGTTTAAAAAACCATCATCATAGCACAAGGATATGGATCCTGATGAAATGCCAATTTACTCCGCGTCTCATCTGGATCCAAATTGTTTGTATAGGTAATCATACATTCTTATTTCTCACCAAAAGAGTTAATAATAAATATGCAACATTACTCATTATGACAAGAGGAACATCAACATCATAGTTATATGTGTTCGTTCATGCTAGGTGTCAGCACACTAAATTGCTTCTTTGCCATAACTCTTTCTCTTCCAGTCTCAAAATTGTGATCACATAGCAAACTGTTTGGATCTAGACGAGATGCCAAGTAACTCAGCATCTCATAGGGATCCAAACTATTTGATGCTGTGATTATGGGTTTTTTTAATAAAATTGAAGAACATTATAAAATAAAGAATGAAATAGACATAAACTTTTCAGATTACAGTGCTTGACAGCAAAAGAGTTATTGTAATTACCCAAAGTATCCAGACAGAAAAAATGGTGCAAAACTTGAGGTAATGGCACTGCATGCATGAAATCCCTTGGCCTTTGAACAGGTGAGTAATGACTTTAGTACAGCATAAAGGACAATGTCCTTGTAAAGAAGGGACATCTCAATTATCCTATGTATTTGGATAGTCAGTCTTCCTTCTCCGATGCTTTGTATTGCTGAATAATTCAATTTGGCACAATTTTGATAACTTTAAATTAGTAACAAATAGTATATATAGACCCTGATCAAATGGTTCCATCAGAAGTCGTTTGAGCTTGGTCTTCACTATTTGCCTAAGTTTTTTTGCCTAAATACTTAGTGATCTTAGGGTAAGAAATAAATGTGATAAAAGAATTACTTCTGTTACCTGTGACCAAGAAGCTTAACCCTTTCCTCCATAAATACACCTTTCTACGCCTCTGTAATGGTCACTTTCTGAAACCATTGTGATAAAAAGAGCATTTGCTTTTTATACGCCCACCTAATAAAGGTGGTCGTATATTGTCGTGGCCCTGTCCGTCCGTCCGTTCGTTCGTTCGTTCGTTCGTTTGTCCGTCAACATTTTGTTTGTCTGCTGTTTTCTGGGAAAACTGTTCAACAGATATTAATGAAACTTCACACAAATGTTTAATGCATCAAGATCTGAAGCTGAGTTGATTCTGAGGTTCATTTGATTTTTCATTTCAGAGTTATGGCCCTTGTCCTTAAAAAATATGCAAATAGTTTGTCCGCTGTTTTCTGGGAAAACTGTTTGAGAAATATTAATGAAACTTCACACAAATGTTTAATGCATCAAGATCTGAAGCTGAGTCGATTCTAAGGTTCATTTGATTTGTCGTTTCGGAGTTATGGCCCTTTTACTCAAAGAATAATGCAAATACATGCAAATAGTTTGTCCGCTGTTTTCTGGGAAAACTATTTGAGAGATATAAATGAAACTTCACACAATGTTAAATGCATCAAGATCTGAAGCTGAGTTGATTCTGAGGTTCATTTAATTTTTCATTTCAGAGTTATGGCCCTTGTCCTTAAAAAATATGTAAATAGTTTGTCCGCTGTTTTCTGGGAAAACTATTTGAGAGATATTAATGAAACTTCACACAAATGTTTAATGCATCAAGATCTGAAGCTGAGTCAATTCTAAGGTTCATTTGATTTGTTGTTTCAGAGTTATGGCCCTTGTATTTAAAAAATAATGCAAATACATGCAAATAGTTTGTCCGCTGTTTTCTGGGAAAACTATTTGAGAGATATTAATGAAACTTCACACAAATGTTAAATGCATCAAGATCTGAAACTGAATTGATTCTGAGTTTCATTTGATTTTTCGTTTCAGAGTTATGGCCCATGTCCTTAAAAATAATGCAAATACATGCAAATAGTTTGTCAGCTATTTTCTGGGAAAACTATTTGAGAGATATTGATGAAACTTCACAAAAATGTTTAATGCATCAAGATCTGATGCTGAGTCGAATTTGAGGTTTATTTGATTTGTCGTTTTGGAGTTATCGCCCTTTTACTTAAAAAATAATGCAAATATATGCATATAGTTTGTCCGCTGTTTTCTGGCAAAACTATTTGACAGATATTAATGAAACTTCATACACATGTTTAATGCATCAAGACCTGAAAATAAGTTGATTCTGAGGATCATTTGATTTGTTGTTTTGGAGTTATGGCCCTTGCACTTAAAAAAATAATGCAAATCTATGCAAATATGAGGATGG
This sequence comes from Azorinus chamasolen, assembly GCA_963576725.1. NCBI lineage: Eukaryota > Metazoa > Mollusca > Bivalvia > Cardiida > Solecurtidae > Azorinus > Azorinus chamasolen. The sequence goes on from OY755248.1 coordinate 43,524,485, forward strand.
CCATAACTTTTTCATTTGAAATGATATTTACTTCAATTTTTTTATATGGTTAAACCTTAATGGGAATTTTCACATATATTGCGGGGGTTTTGATATGTTATTTTATTCTAAAGATATGGTCCTTGAACTTTGTGTGTTCGTTGCTTTGTTTGTCGGTTGCTTTGTTTGTCTGTCAACTTTTAGTTTGTCTGTTGTTTTCTGGGAAAACTATTAAAATGATATAAATGAAACTTAACAGAAATGTTTTAAACAACAAAATTTGAAGCTGAGTTTATTTTGAGGTTCATTCAGTTTGTCTTTATAGAGTTATGGCCGTTGCACTTTACAAAAATCTGCAAAAATGAGGATTAACTGTAACTTTTTTATTTAATAAGATATTCACTTCATTTTTTTAAAAAATAGTATCACCTTAATATGGAAATCAAGATCTGAAGCACAGATTAGAAAATGTCAACACTTATAAGGCATGTTGAATCAGAGAAAGTTTGCAAGTGGGCATATTATGTACCGTATGCGGTACTCTTGTTATCACAATGGTTTCAATACTACACAATTCTAACATTTTACTTTTCTGTAGATTCATTCAAAGAGGTTGGGTCTAAAAATAGCCTATGGGGCAAAGGGTTAAGTGAGAAGAGACATGATGTTGAACCCTTTACGTGATGAACATTTATTGAAGATTCTAGTACAGAATTAGATCTATCGTATTCTGTAAGCAGACACTGATCAGGAGACACTGATCAGAAGTCTCTTACTGGAGCCATCTGATCTTTAAATGTCTACTACATAAAATTTTGCAAAGGTGTCAAAAGGCAAAGAATTAATCATGTGTCTAATTTTATGTCACATTGGGTTGAAGCAACATTAAGATTTAAACATGTGTACAGAAATATTATAAATGAAAGAAAAATGTACATCTTGATTGAAACAGACAAATTTTGTAGGAGAATGTTGTCTTCGCTTCAAATTTGACAGAACAACAGTGACAAGGAGAATTGCTTTCATCTTTCTGTCATTTTGTTTTGTTATCAACCCACCAGTGGCATGTTTTTTTGACCTACTGTTGTGAAAAGAGGAAAGAAGAAGGATGATGAGGATGAGGCATTGGTTTGCATTCAGCCAGTACTGTCATTCTCTCATGCGTTCACCATATACAGGTAGTTCTTTTAACCCATTACTCCATAAATAGGCCTTTCTGTGCCTTTGCAAACAGAGTAGACCCAAATCAGATGGCTCTTGTAGGGTCTGCTCTGTTTGCTAATGATATAATATAGATAATTATGATTTTAAAGTTTCTGTCATGACCAAATTGTCTTGTATCCATGTGGTATTATAACAGTTAATCTAATTAATATTCATTATATCATTATTTCTTACATGAATATTTGTGGAGTAAACGTTAACATTTCAAGGTGGAGAGACGATCAGAAAGATATGAGCCACTATAGTATTACAATCTTCTGCTATTCATGCAAGTCTCACATCTGAAACTCCTAGAATTGAAAGAAACATTTATTTTGGAACATATTGTTTCTGCAGTGGTAGACAAAATGCAGTTAAATATGTCTAGAAGATCATGTCAACTTTGACAGGTTATTATATATAATACTAAACAATTGATACATGCTAGGTCCCAAATGATTAAGCAAGTTTAACACACTTTACATACCCTGTACTGACTGATTGACAGAAGTGGGCGGAGTTATTTTAACCATCCCCATAGAATGCGAATACAAGTCTTGATGTGTTCTATTTGTCCATGACTCCATGGCTGTCATGATAAAAATGGTTATCTTTTTTATTAGAAATTGGAACAATTTAACTCATTACTCCATTAATACACCGTTATATGCCTTTGCAAGCAGAATTGACCCAGATCAGACAGCTTCTATAGGAGTCTTCTGATCAGGGTCTGCTCTGTTTGTTTATAGAATAATAAATATCTGCTTTGTGTTTAAATATTCCAATTAAAAATAAATCAAATTAATATCTGTGATGTCATCATTTCTTCCATGAATATTCATGAACTAAAGGGTTAAGACAAATTATGAGTAGCCATGGTTTTAATCTGAAGTTGTAGAAAACATGTCGTTTGTTTGTTTGTTTGTCTGTATCATCATTTTAAACGTATTTCAGTCATATTGTGACGTCCAGCTAATGACAGGTGGAGGAAAACCCCGAGGTTTTTCTCTTCATGGAACAAGTTGCATTGTTCTCTGCACAACCGTTACGGTACATCAGAAGAAAGCATGTTGAATCGGTCCTCCTTGCAATACATCTGAAAGGCTTACAAAATTTGCAGGGACATGCAAATTCAGTTCCATTTGATTAGCATGTATAGGTTAGAACTCAAATTTCTTACGTCATTAGAACTTTCCCTTTGAGTTCTATGTGACTTAGATGTTGGCCCTTCTCGGAGACCATTCACAGACTGGAAAGTCAAAACTTAGTAGAAAATTTCACATACGACTTGTTCTACCAGAAATAGACGTTTCAATTTCAGCGAGGTCCAAGCATTTTGTTAGATAACAAAGTGGGACAACATCTAAAATTGCACTGCATAAAAACTGACAATCACCAAGAAGGAGCAATTGTTCCTGTCTATACATTCAGCCAATTGGTCAGTGTTTAAACTCTTTTCATCATGTAAAATATAGATGTAGCAATCATATTGGAATGAAATTTACTTTATTGGAGTTTAAAAGCTATTTTATCCACGGCTGTAACAAAACCTTTTGCTTGCTCAGTTTAAAAGCTATTTTGTTCACAGCTGTAACAAAACCTTTTGCTTGCTCAGTTTAAAAGCTATTTTGTCCATGCCTGTAACAAAACCTTTTGCTTGCTCAGTTTAAAAGCTATTTTGTCCATGTCTGTAACAAAACCTTTTGCTTGCTCAGTTTAAAAGCTATTTTATCCACGGCTGTAACAAAACCTTTTGCTTGCTCAGTTTAAAAGCTATTTTGTCCATGGCTGTAACAAAACCTTTTGCTTGCTCAGTTTAAAAGCTATTTTGTCCATGGCTGTAACAAATATATACCTTTTCACACATCTACAGGAGCTATCTGATCTGGGTCTACTCTTTTTACAAAGACATAGAAAGGCGTAAAGGGTTAAAGCAGCCTCAATATGATAATTTGCACAGTGGTTTACAAGAAATCTGCTTTTCCTGTCTATCACAATCTTCCATTATCTAATGTCCTCTAGGTGTCCTCTGATCTGGGCCTACACTGTTTTCAAATGTCAGTATACTTGTTTCCTCACATTCAGAGGTTTAACCCTTTCTTCCAGAAATACGCTTTTCTGTGCTTCTGTAATAGTCACTTCTTGAAACCATTGTGATAAATAGAGCAATTGTCCATAGGAGCAAAATTAATGTTCTATTTATCACAATGGTTTCTAGACTACACAGTTCTAACATTTTCCTTTTTGGTAGATTTATTCAGAGGTTTGGTCTAAAATATCCTATGAGGGAATGAGTTAAAGCAAAATGACAGTTGCTTACTTAGCATGCGCTGATGTGAGATATAGTTTCATAGACAATTTACACTGGTTTACCGAATAATCTGCTTTTTCTGTCTATCACAATCTAACAGTATCTAATCTTGGCTAATTACATTTCTGTTTGCCTATCTCCTGTTACTAGTTTACATAGCAGTGCTTATCTTAACCCTTCGCTTGCTGTTTAGTCAATATACCTACCTGTAAATAGTGAAGACCCGGATGAGACAGCTCCTGCAGGAGCTGTCTCATCAGGGTCTGCACTATTTACAAGTTGATTGTGCAACCAATGCACTCCAGAGCAGTGATTGCACAGCTATATACTTGTACACAGTGAAGATACATGTATATATAAAAATATACAACAGGGCTTGGGTAAAGAAGGAGAAATGTGTTTTAAAATTCAGCAAGAGAAGGGTTAACCCTTACAATGTGGGACACAAGTCACTAGTGTCCTTTGCAAACAGTGTAGACCCAGGGTCTGCACTGTTTGTCATGCTACACATTTATCTTTAGAAAAATCCCTAAATGTTCATCATAAGCTTGACCTGTTTGAATATTGGAATAGTCCATTTGAAAATTCAGCATTGTAATGGTTAAGCTTTCTACACGAAACATTAAGATCATCTCTGCTAATTGTTTGCATCCAGGGTCCATGCTTATAAAACTTTTATTTGAGTCTGAGAACGTTCTCAAGCATTTGATTGGTCAGATTTGAGCCTTTGGCTCAAATCTGACCAATCAAAAGCTTGAGAACTCAAATCTGGCCAATCAAAAGCCTGAGAACGAAACTCAGACTCAACTAAAAGCTTTATAAGCATGGACCCTGATGATCAGTTTCATCAGAATCAAGAACTATTAGTACTCTATTGTATAATATGAAGGAGAAAGAAAACACTACTTGTATCCTAAAAGTAAAAGTAAAACTTTCAGCTAGCGACATGCTTTGTGTGCTGCAGGTTTATGCTACATGCAAGCTTAACATCCACTGAAGGTGTTCTACAAAAAAATTCTTATTCTTTTACTGCAACATATTGTATTAGATCCACCTCAAATTTTAATTATAAATGCCATATTTTTTCTATTAATACAAAAATTTTCACTGCATCTAATAGTTTGGATCCTGATGAGATGTGGAGTACCTTGGTATCGTGCCTGGATCAAAACTGTTTGTGTAAGTAATTACAGATTCACCTCTGGCAGCCACAGAGTTATCACCTGTGAAGGTATCACTCTTATATACCCAGGTTACATTGCAGTCAATCATCTCATTACATCAGTCAATTAAGCTGCAGTAGACATCAGTCAATTTAGCTGCTTCTGTACCTTGCTTTCACCCTTTGAATGTGGGAAAAGTGTACTGTCCTTTGCAAACAGTGCAGACCCAGATCAGAGAGCTCCTAGAGGAGCCCTCAGATCAGGGTTTGCACTGTTTGTCATTCAAAATCCTCTCGCAAATTTTACATTTCATACTGTATGGACTCTACCAAAATAAACAGTGATGGACTATACAGCATTAGTTAACGCTTTGCATATATGTTACAAATTTATGGAAACCTTCGCAAACAGATTTGATCCCAGTGAGACATTGAATAACTCAGAGTTTCATCAAGATCCAAACTGGAGCAAGAGAAAAGAAGCAAAAAATTACTGAGAATTGTAATAGAATTTTGCTGACGGCAAGCATGTGAATTGTTACACATGTTATCTATATCAACTTTCTTTCCCCACTAGTCACTGTGTCCAGATGAGGCACTATAAAATTTCTTAAGCTATTTACTCCACATGTAAGCATATTTATGCTTTTGCAAAAGGAAAAGACCAAAATTGGACAGGTCAGGGTTGAAAAGAAATTGCGTTCCTAAAAGAGTTGAAGCCTCTCAGAATGTGTGAATAAATCTAGAGAAAGTGATGTTGAGGCAGGCAGTGTGATGTGGCAAGTGTGGACTGTCCTTAAAGCATTATTGAATAAAATGCCCAGGTATCCATGTTTAACCCTTTAATCGATGAATATTCATGTAAAAAATAATGATATCATGAATATTAATTAGATTAATTAATATAATAGCACATGGACACAGGAACATTTGGCCATGGCATAAACTGTAGAATCATAATATTATATCATAAGCAAAACAAAGGAGACCTGGATCAGACGGCTCCTAAAGGAGCTGTCTGATCTAGGTCTATTCTGTTTGCAAAGGCATAGAAAGGTATATTTATGGAGAAAAGGGTTGATAACCCTCTATAACTCCATAGATACGTCTTTTTACATCTTTGCGAACAGATCTAGAGTAACCCCAAATCAAAATTGCTTCTGTAGGAGCTGTGTGCTCATGGTTTGGTCTATTCTACAGTTTCTGTCATGGCTAAAAATGCCTGTATTGTCAGTCATGATTGAATTAAATGTCTTTTCACAGCAGACGCTTGTCTGAAAGTGGTATGAGTTGTCAGTAAATTTTTACCAGGTTCTTGCATGAAACTCCCATGCTGTAAATAGCGAAGACCTGTATATCGCGTCTAGAGAGATGAACAAGGCTAAAGGAGATTTTAGACAGTGTAAAAATTAATAAATTATATTAAACAACCTTCAAACAATCTTCCCTTTGTTTTGCTGTAACATCAATTTGTATTAACCTTTTACCTAGTGAATATTCATGTCAGAAATAACGCCATCTAATTTCTAATTAATATTCATTGTGTCATAATTTATTCCATGAATATTCATCAGGTCATTCATGTTTAACCCTTTCCTCCATAAATGCACCTTTCTGTGCCTCTGTAATAACCACTTCTTGAAACCTTTGTGATAAATAGAGCATTTCTCTAGCGATTGCTCCTTTTGGGTAGATTCATTCAAAGAAGTTGGGTCTAAAAATAGCCTATGGAGGAAAGGGTTAAAACCCTTTACTCCATGAATGTTCTTGTGAGAAATAATGACATCATGAATATTAAATCAGATCAATTTGTATAATGGTACATGAACACAGGAATACTAAAAATGTTGGCCATGGCAGATTAGAATCATATCTATATTACTTCTTAAGCAAACAGAGCAGACAGACCCTGATCATGATCAGATGGGCCATCTAATCTGGATCTACTCCAGTGTTACTAAGAAAGGAATATTTATGAAATAACAGACTGAACCCTTCCAATACTGAATTTTGAGAGTGGAATAGCCTAGCCTCTAAGTGTTAACCCATTCCCTCATAGACTATTTTTAAATCCAACCTCTTTGAATAAATGTACCGAAAAGGAGCATTTACTAGAGAAAAGGAAACATTTAGAATTTTGTAGTTTGAAACCATTGTGATAAATAGAGCATTTGCTCCTATAGGAGCAAATGCTCTATTTATCACAATGGTTTCAACAGGTGGCTTTTGCAGAGGCTTCAAAAGGCGTCAATATGAGGGAATGGGTTAAATTACACAATACACTCAGTATGAAAGGCTTAAACTTGCTAGAGGATTTTGAATGACAAACAGTGCAGACCCTGATCATGGGAAGCCCTCTGATATGGGTCTACACTGTTTGCAAATGACACTGCTTTCAAACGGTTAAAGGAAGTAGAATTGAACCTTAAGATGAGTACAGGTATAATTAATAATCTTTGCCTATATCTGGATGCAGATGAGATGCCAGGTAACTTGGTATCTCATCTGGATCAAAACTGATTGATACTCTTATCATGTTTCAGAATACATGAAAGTGAAGTAGATATTTTAAACGGATGAAAATTTTCTCAGCAGGCTAGAGATTATAACCTTTATCATATTAACATTTAAATCTATATATATGCCTTTCTACATTTTTGCAAACAGAGCAGACACCAACCAGAAAGCTTCTACAAGAGCCGTCTGATCAGGGTCTGCTCTTTTTATACCCCCCACAACGAAGTTTGGGGGGGTATACTGGAATCAGGTTGTCCGTCTGTCTGTCTGTCCGTCTGTCTGTTCGTCTGTCCGTCCGTGGACACAATTTTGTCTGGCCTTCTTCTTCTACAGTTTTGCTTCAATTTTGTTGAAAGTTCATGTATAGCCATATGACCATATAAACCTGTGCACCGCATATTTCCATTATGATCGGACCACTACTTCAGGAGTTATCTCACCTTTTTAGTCCCCTACCAATGTTTTCCGGTTTTCTGGACTTTTTATGGAAGTGACTCAAGATATCAACTCTATATTTAGTACAAAGCTAAATCTAGATCAGTTACAGCTTATGTTACAATCTCAGCCTGGTTGAATAATTATTTCCAGAGTTATTGCCCTTGAACTTTAATTTTTTTCTTCAAATTTGGGATTTTCCAGACTTTTTTTGGAAGTGGTTGCAGATATTAACTTTATATTTGGCATAAAGCTAACTCTAGATGAATTACAGCTTAATTCCCAATCTCAGTCTGGTTGAATAATTTTTGACAGAGTTATGGCCCTTGAACTTTAATTTTTTGTCAAATTTTCAATTTTCCGGTCTTTCTTTGGAAGTGGTTAGAGATATTAACTTCATATTTGACATAGAGCTAAATCTAGATGAGGTACAGCTTAAGTTCAAATATGGGTCTGGTTGAATAATTTTTGTCAGAGTTATTGTCCTTGAACTTAATGTTTTTCTGAAAAGGTACCTAGCTTTTGAACTTTGGATTTGACAAAAACCTCATGAAAGGGTCTTGTTTCTCTGAATTATTCTTCATTTTTATTACATAAATTAGGTTGGGGCATGTATTGTTTTTAAATTTCTTCATGTTTAGACAGGTGGGGGGTATTCGTTAGCCTTTGGCTTACAGTTCTAGTTGCTTATGATATACATGTACTATAGACATGATTCTACAGTTTCTGCCATGGCCAAAAAAAATTTCTGCAGGCTAATATAACAATTAATCTAATATTCATGATCATATATCATTATTCTTACATGAATATAAGGATTAACCCATTCCCTCATATTGACGCCTTTTGATGCCTCTTCAAAAGTCACTTTCTGAAATCATTGTGATAAATAGAGCATTTGCTCCATTAGGAGCAAAATAATGCTCTATTTATCACAATGGTTTAAAAACTACACAATTCTGAAAGTTTCCTTTTCTGTAGTTAATGCTCCTTTTCAGTAGATTTATTCAGAGGTAGCATCTAAAAAATAGCCTATGAGGTAATGGGTTAAGAGTGACCTTACTGGCATTAACAGCCTACGGTCCAGCTGAGAGCAGAATAACTTGTTTCTCATTAGGTTCCTAGCTGCTTTACATAATCTATTGGTAGTTTGAGCCTAGAGTTTGGAATACATGAATTTTTACAACAGGATAAAGGTTAACCCTTTATTTCATATAAAAGCTGTTTCAAGCCTTTGCCAACAGAGTTGATCCAGATCCAGATCAAAAGGCTCCTGTAGGTGTCATCTGATCTTGGTCTGCTCTGTTTGCTTATGATGTAAGCGAATTCCGCAATGGTTAAAATTCCCTTGTTCCTGATGTCATTTCTTGATTCTACAGTTTCTTCCATGATAAAACAATCCTTCATTCATATCGCCGCTGTGCTGACAAAACCTCGTATATCCATTTTGGCCAAAAATCATTTCTTCACGATTTCTGATTTAAATGTACAATGCCCATATCCTGTCAAAACTCAGCACAATCGACCAATGGAACGTGTCAAAACTCGCCCGTGACTAAACCTCGTATATCTATATTGGTCTGAATTTTTCAATATCAAAACCTCGTATAAATTTTACTCTTCAAGCATGCGGAGCAATGACATTAAACATATCAAAACACATGCAGATTAGGTCAGTGCATGTATTGTGGTACATAGAGCATAGCTCTGTCCTTTTCTTGGGGTGTCAAGGTACAAAGCTTAGACTCAAGTGAAATTTCGTATATCATGATCACTGGATAAAAAAATAAACAACGAAATATCGTATAAGTGGTAAAAGCTCGTATATACACAAGGTGAACAAAACTTGGTACAAAAATGGCTCTTATAGGAGCCTTCTGATCAGGGTCTGCTCTGTTTGCTTTTGATGTGATATAGATCTAGATTCTACTTTTTTTATAAAAAAATCCTTTGAAAAATTTACATTGTAAAAATTCAGTTAAAATATTCATGATGTCATTATTTCTTACATGGATATTGAACAGGGAAAGGGTTAAACATGTAGATAATACTGTGCCAACTTCCTGGCTGGGGATGGATCATTATGACTGTATGGTGCAATTAACACATGATGATCCAATTAACCTCTGTATTGCTGAATGAAATAGTTGGACTCAACCCTGGCTGTATATAAACATTTCTTTTATCCTCAGGAGCAAATAAATAACGGACCCTGCCCATGCACTCCACATGACCAGAAGGTGGGTATTCCTCATCAAACATCAACAAACAAATCTGAAGCAAATAAAATCAGTACATCTTAAGATCTGTAGATGAAATATAAATTATTCTAGGCATGGGGAATTATGTCTGAAAAAAGGAAAGGATAACTCAAACCAAGTTGTTAGCAAAAAAAATACACAGTGATAGTTTACATAAGCAAGAAATATAGTTACTGTAAAAGTGAAATACCTGTGTGAACTATTTGCATGCTAGCGGCAAATTCAGAATTACCTATGCAAACAGTTTTGATCCAGATTAGATGTGGAGTAATTTAGCATCTCATCATGATCCAAAGTGTTTGACTTGCTGATTGTATTTTTTAACAGAAATTGAAGAAATTTTTATTTAGAGAATTGCAGCTGACAAAAAAGTCTTATCAATAATCATACAGAGAGATCGAGAAACTCGTGAATATTATTCGTCATAGTTACTGTAAGTTTTGGTAATACTTTTTACTGCTGACAATGAATTCATGTTACTGGTATTCGAAGTAGGATCTTAACTATTTGCACTGATTGCATTTTGAAGAAAAATGTAAGAAATATTGTAACAGAAATTTCTTTACAAAAAAAGTAGACCAAGATCAGACAGCTCCTGGAAGAGCCATCTAACCCTTCTCTTGCTGAATTTTAAAATACATTTCTCCTTCTTTATCCATGCCCTGTTGTATAATTACATATATCTTCACTGTCTACAATTATTTCTCTGTGCAATCACTGCTGCGGAGTACACTGGTTGCACAATCAATTTGTAAATAGTGCAGACCCTGATGAGACAGCTCCTGTAGGAGCTGTCTCATCTGGGTCTTCACTATTTACAGGTAGGTATATTGACGTGAATAGCAAGTGAAGGGTTAATCAGGGTCTGCTGAATTTGCTTATGTTATAATGTAAAAGGGCTAACCCTTTCTCTGTTCCATGTTTATTCCAAATTTCGATACCTAATGAATATTCATGGACAAAATAGTTATAACAAAATATGAAAGGTTGGAAATTGTAGCCATTTTAGAAAGTAAAGAAACAGATCTGTCAAATTCCATTAACAAATTCCTTTAGGAGCCATCTGATCTGGGTCTACTCTTTTTGCAAATTCATGAAAAGACGTTTATATGAAGGAAAGGGTTAAAGGGTTCGACACTAGTTAAATCGTTTTTCACTAACCACGAATAGAAAATCACGGAGGGAATTAACCCTTTACTTGATATAAACACATTTTCACACACTTACAAACAGAGTGGACCCAGATCAGATGGCTCCTATAGGAGCCATCTGATCAGGGTCTGCTCTGTTTGCTAATGAAATTTGATAGATCTGTTTCTTAAGTTTCTAAAAAGTCTACAATGTTCCACCTTTCATACTTCAATATAACTAAATGTATATTGTATTGAATTTTGTAATAAAAATAGAACAGTTAAGCAGAACTCAATATTGCAGAAAACCGTATTGCAAAGAGAAGAGAACATTTTAGACTAGACATTTGTAGAATGACCACATTAACCCTTCCCCTCATATAGACGACTTTTTGGCACCTTTGAAAACAGATTAGACCCAGATCATAATGGCTGCTGTAGGAGCTGTATGATCTCAGTCTGCTGTGTTTGCTTATCAAATAATGACAATCTGATTCTACGGTTTCTGCCATAGTAAACACCCCTTATTCATAATACCGTTATAAAAATTCAGCTAATTAATATTCCTGATGTTAGTACTTCTTACGTGAATATTCATGAGGGAAATGGGTTAAAATTGAAAAGTAATTTCATTTGTAGACCATGTATACATAGTCCACTGAGCTTCCGTTATGAGCAGACTGCATCGTTTAACAGAAATCAAGGAAACTGATGTCTGTATTGGGCCGGAAGTTGATAAGCTGGCAGGCTATTTAACACTTTGTCATCTTTGAAAAATGTTCATCTACTGAAATACTCAAAGTTTATATTTTTCTCCTTCTTTTCCCTATAGTTTGACAGTCTCAAACCATTTGGATCCTGATGAGACGAGGAATGACTTGGCATCTGATCTGGATCCAACCCATTTGCATACGTTATACTGATTCACCACTGGCATGCAAAGAGTCCATGGTCAAGTGATATGCCATTGTTTGTTTTTACAGGCCGCTGCAGGATCAGTTAAAGGTGGCATATGTTGTGAATGAAGACTATGAGGAGTATTCCTAAAGCCATATGGAGTTGATATACCTGTCAGCAGCTCACCTAGGATTATTATGCTCAGTGCACATTTATATAAAGACCAGTGTTCTTGGAATATTATAAAAATATTTTTCAGGTAAGAGATTTTTCTTCAGATTTAACCCTTTAATGCTATTAACCCTTTCACCTCATAGAAATGCCTTTTGAAACTTCTGCAAACAGAGTTGACCCAGATCAGACGATGACTACAGGAGCCGTCTGATTAGTGTCTGCTCTGTTTGTTTATGAAGTAATATAGATTCTATAGTTTCTGCCATGGTCAAAAATTCACTAACTCATAAAGCCATTATAAAAATTAAGCTGATAAATATTCACACAGTATTTTTTCCTGCATGAATATTCATGAAGTTAATGGTTAACCCATTCCCTCATAGGCTATTTTTAGATCCAACCGCTTTGAATAAATCTGCCCAAAAGAAGCATTAACTAGAGAAAAGGAAAATTTTAGAATCTTGTTGTTTAAAACCATTGTGATATATAGAGCAAATGCTCTATTTATCCCAATGGTTTCAACAGGTGACTTGCAGAGGCGTCAAAAGGTGTCGCTATGAGGGAATGGGTTAAATAATTTTTTAATGTGAATGTTCCATGCACAAAAAAACCACCCTGGGGTTTTCCTCCACTTGTAATTTGCTGGATGTCACAATATGACTAATACACTGTTATACAAATGATGTACATATATATATATATTGGTGACATAGCAACCATCAACCACAAACAGTTTGTTTGTAAAAACTATTAGCTAGTACAAATTTAATGATGTACATGTATTGGTAATGTAACCCATCAAACAGAGACATTTTGTTTGTAATAACTATAATTAGTATACATATATTGGTGATGTAGCAACCATCAAACACAAACATTTTTTGTAATTACTATAGCTAGTGCAAATGATGTACACAATGGTGACATAGCAACCATTAAACACAAACATTTTGTTTGAAATAAGTTAGCTATTGCAAATGATGTACACATTGGTGACATAGCAACCATCAAACACAAACATTTTTTTGGTAATAATTATAGCTAGTGCAAATGATGTACGCATATATATATTGGTGACATAGCAACCATCAAACACCAACATTTTGTTTGTTATAGATGTAGCTAGTGCAAATGATGTAAACATTTGTGGTGTAACAACCATCAAACACAAACATTTTGTTTGTAATAACTTTAATATGTACAAAAGATGTACACATATAATGGAGACATAGCAACCGTTAAACAAAAACATTTTGTTTGTAATAACTTTAATAAGTACAAAAGATGTACACATATAATGGAGACATAGCAACCGTTAAACAAAAACATTTTGTTTGTAATAACTATAGAGCAAAAATAATGATGTACACATTTATTGGTGTCATAGCAACCGTCAAACATAAACATTTTGTTTGTAATAACTAGAATTAGTACAAATGATATACACATATATTGGTGACATAGCAACCATCAAATACACTCATTTTGTTTGTAATGACTATAGAACAAATGATGAACAGACATATATATTGGTGACATAGCTACCATCAAACACAAACATTTTGTTTGTAACAACTATAGTTAGTGCAAATGATGTTAACATATATTGGTGACATAGCAACCATCAAACAACTTTGGTTGTTTGTAATAACTATAGCTAGTATAAATGTATATTGGTGACACAGCAACAAAAAGTAATACCTTTATTACCTCATTGTTCTTATTCAGAGAAGTATGTTGAAAAGGTATACTTTTATGGAAGCATTTTATTGTAAATATAAATGTATATTGCAATTTTGTTTGTTGAAGAATATGAAGAGAGAATGAAATTATTTTAATTCTTTACATCATGACTATTCATGTTAAAAAGAATGACAACATGAAATTTATTTGCTTAATGTTTTAGCCGGATTTTTCGAGAAAAATCTCGGCTTATAGTTTAGCGAAAACTGGGTGGGCGGGCAAGCAGGCGGGCAGGCGGTTATGCAGGCAGCATGCTGTCGTTAACAAAACTTTAACATTGCTTATAATGTCTTAATTACTATTCATATTTGGTATGCATATAGCTTGGGTGAAGGCCTTTCACTTGATACAAGGATACATTAAATCAGGTCAAGGTCACTGTTTCCAAAACTTTTTCGTTTTTAACAAACTTTAACATTGCTATAACTTCTGAACTTCTGAATTCATCTTTGGTATACAGATAGCTTTGGTTAAGGCCTTTCAGTTGATATAAAGATGTTTGAAATTAGGTTAAGGTCAATGTCACTATTATGACAAGTTGGCCATCATTGAAAATCTTGGCTGTCATTAACATGTTGTTATAACTTCTGACCCACATATGCTAGACAATTCATATATGGTATGGAGATAGCTTTGGTAAAGGCCTTTCAGTCGATACAAAGATACATGAAATTGTGTCAAGGTAACTATTGTGAAAACTTGACTATTTTTAACAAACTTTAACATTTTGCTATAACTTCTGACTCACGAATGCTAGGCAATTCACCTTTGGTATTCAGATAGCTTTGGTAAGGACCTTACAGGTGACATAAAGATACCTGAAAGCAGGTCAAGGTCACTATTTTGGAAACTTGGCTGTCATTAAAATGTTGTTATAACTTCTGAACTACATGGGCTAGACAATTTATATTGGTATGCAGATAGCTTGGGTAAAGGCCTTTCAGTTGATACAAGGATACATGAAATTGGGTCAAGGTCAACAACAAAAAAATCCAGCGTTAATGCGGTTTCCGCATTTTTTTTGCTTGTTTATTGATATATGAACACAATATTATTTGGCTGTGACAAAAACTGTAGTGTCAGATTTTTCTCTCTCAATAAGCAAATAGAGCAGACCCTGATCAGATGCACGAGCCATCTGATCTGGGTTTACTCTGTTTGCAAAGGTGTCAAATGGTGTCTCTATCAGGTATAGTGCTAAATACAATGGTGCAATTGAGAGAAAAAAGGGGAAAACTGATAAATGATGGATACTCAAACAGAAACCATGTTAGACCAATATGGATGATGTATTGTTATTTGTATGACTGTGATGTATTATTTTTATGACTGGTGTATTATTTTTTATTACCTTTTTCTTGACTGTCTACAAGTTTCTGTCTCTGTCTTGTTTAAGTTCAGACTGTTCTTACAAATAAGTCATTGAGTTCCATTTTCATGAATAATTAACAGACAGAATACAGAAAAAAGAAACTCATCCTTGCCAAAGAATTTTCTGAGAAA
The DNA here is from genome assembly GCA_963576725.1 of Azorinus chamasolen. Classification (NCBI taxonomy): domain Eukaryota; kingdom Metazoa; phylum Mollusca; class Bivalvia; order Cardiida; family Solecurtidae; genus Azorinus; species Azorinus chamasolen. The sequence goes on from OY755248.1 coordinate 43,539,800, forward strand.
CAAGTCTGCATGCACTCCCATTATTATCCTAAATGTAGGGGAAAAATACAAGAAATACAGTACTATCTCCCATAAAACATCCAAAGGGGTGCTACATTTTTAAAAATGAGCTTCTTGCATTTTGTACATGGGTAGTTGCTCTATACAACATGAAAGCAATGTAAAAAGCTCATAGAGGAACTTTCTGCATTGCTTTCAGTCTGCATTAAGCTACAACCTGCATTTTGAAAAATTATGTCTTTATCTAATACTAGTCTTATATAGGGTTTTAGTTATTTTATTGATTGCTAGTTTCCTCCCAGAAGTAAGGGGGCATTTATTAGAGTGGGTGTGTTTACTAGGGAGAATACAGTAGTTTAGACTCCGATAAAACTGCCCCAGAAGGAGCAGTCTATAGTATTTGCCACTCTATTTATCTTATTTCAAGTCTTCAAAATTGTGCCAAATTGACTTAGCGTACCATTGCTTGTGTGTCAGAAGGTAAGACATAGCTTTTACCGGAGATTGTGTGTCCCAGGTCGAGTTAGGGTAAGTACAGTTATAAAGCAAAATGAGAATCGGGAAGCATTCAAGATATATTAACCCTTTACTCCATAAATATGCCTTTCTACGCCTTAGCAAACAGAGCAGACTCAGATCAGATGGCTCCTATAGGAGCCGTCTGATCAGGGTTTGATCTGTTTGCTTATGCTATAATATAGATACGACTCTACAGTTTCTGTCATGCTAAAACAATCTTGTGTCTATTTGCTATTATAAGAAATTAATCTAATTAATATTCATTTCATCATTATTGTTTTACATAAATATTCATGGAGGAAAGTTGTATGTTTAAGCCTCGACCTGATACTTTTTCATGTGTTTGCAGGGTAGAACCAGATCAAAATTAATGGTTCCTGTAGGAAATGAACGATCAGGGTCTGTTCTATTTTCTAATAGAATAATATAGATCTGATAAAGCAGTTTTTGCCTAAGCAAAAATGTATGGTAATCATATACCATTCTAAAAATTCAGCTAATAAAGGTATTTCTATCAGTTAAAGATTTTACTCTTTGTGTACTTGAAGCAAATTTGAAATTGCCATTGTAAACAGCTAACCCTTCTCATGCTGAATATTCAAATGTGAATTCATCCACTATGAATATTAATTAGGTGAGTTATTCTAAAGTAATGGAACAAGTGTATACCCCCTGAATTATGATGGCAAATATTGCAGACTCATATGAGACAACTCCTCTTGGATCTGTCTCATATGGGTCTACACTATTAGCAAATACAGATATGTACACTTACAGCATAAGACTGGTTAAGAATCAGACAAGACATTGAGTAACCCACTGTTTCATCGAGATTCAAGCTGTTCAACACACTGTTTGACATTCTGATTGCATTTTTTATACGAAATTAGAGGAAAAATGCAGAACTGCACTACCAGTAGATGAAAATATTTACAGACAACAGTTACGCAGCAACGCATAGCATTAACCCATTCCCTCATATTGACGCCTTTTGATGCTTCTGTGAAAGTCACTTTCTGAAACCACTATTTATCAAAACTACACGGTTCTAAACATTTTCCTTTCTCTTGTAAATGCTCCTTTTAGGTAGATTTATTCAACGAGGTAGGAACTAAAAATAGGCTATGAGGGAATGGGTTAATTTGCTATCAAAGATATCTTAACCCATTCCCTCATATTGATACCTTTTGACGCCTCTGTGAAAGTCACTTTCTGAAACCATGTGATAAATAGGGCATTGGCTCCCATGGAGCAAATGCTCTATTTATCACGATGGTTTCAAAACTAAATGATTCTAAAAATTTCCTTTTCTCTAGTAAATGCTCCTTTTTGGTAGATTTATTCAGAGGTAGGATCTAAAAATAGCTTATGAGGGGATGGGTTAATTTGCTACCAAATTTATCTTAACATATGAATGCTGGAAAGGAGTGTACTAGCATTTACAAACAGTGTAGATTCAGATCAGAGGGCTTCTTAAAAGGCCCTCTGATCTAGGTCTGAACTGTTTGTCATTCAAAATGCAAAGTATACCCTTTCTGACTGAATGAACTCCTTCATCAAATGATAATGGATCATTCCACTGTGACAATTCTGCATTCAGAGGGATAATTAATTTTGCTCTCAAAGATATGTAACACTTTACTCCATAGAGACATATTTTGACACCTTTACAAACAGAGTAGACCCAGATCAGATGGCTCCTGTTGGAGCCATCTTATTTTTGGGTCTTCTATATTTGCTTATATGAATTGATAATTTGATCTAGATCTATTTCTACAGTTTATGCCTTGTAAAATTTCCGTTATTCATGATGCCATTCTGCATTAAGTAGGATAATTTGGTATCAAAGGTATCTAAGAGGTAGCTGCACTGCAGTGGTACTTCTGTCTGCACCAGACTGTAACACTTAATACTGTAAACCTATTTGCACTTTATAATTATGCAAGATGTGTGCAAATAGTGTTGTCTGCTTCATTACTCATATATTTTGTACATTCAGTGTCAGAAATATGATTACTGTGTCAAGCATGATTACCGTCTCATCAGTATCCAGATTCAGATTGCAAAGGCAATCACATATTCTCAAATATCAATGTCTTGTACCTCAAAAAAGGATTCTTTCAGATTTTACAAGACCAGTGGCAGCATCTGATCAGAGCCTGCAACTTTTGTTAACTTTTGCATGCTGAGCAAAATTTGATTGGTAAAAAATGTTCTCTTCTTGAGTTGAACATTCAATTTGTCTTGCATTACTTTTCAAAAATACATATCGAGGGCTTGGTGCAAAACTTTGTAACTCCTTCACAGAGTGAAGGAGTTACAATAGTTTTGCACCAAGCCCTCGATATATTGAGTCAGACAGTTTGGATAATCTGAATGAAGGATTGAAGTAAATGACAATATCTGAAGGCAACACTAGTTCAGAATGCAAATGGTTCTCTTTAATGCATGACATGCCTTTTGATGCCTTTGCAAACCAGAGTAGACCCAGATCAGATGGTTCCTGCAGGAGCCGTCTGATCTGGGTCTGCTCTGTTTGTTTATGGAATGATATAGATCTTATTCTACGGTTTCTTCCCAGGTGAAAAATTCAAGTGTTCAAATGTTTTTATAAGAATTAATCTAATTAATATTCATGATGTCATTATTTCTTACCTGAATATTTATGGAGTAAAAGGTGCTACAGATTATGTCGGATGCCACATAGTGAAGACGTTGATCAGTGGTCACCTTGTTCTTCTAGGTCTATACATTTTGTTTTGAAGTTTCCTTTTTTTAATAATTCAGCTCATTCTAATGATAGAAAAAATTTCTTTGCTTAACCCTTTAGGCGCCAAATTTCTAATTGTCGTCTGCAATCCAAGTTTGTTAAATGATTCAGTAGAATAAGGAAATGAGATAAATAAATGCAAATTTCAAAGGAATAAAGCACATATATAGAAATATAGATTGGGACAAATAGTGAAGTCCCTGATCAGACGCTGCCTTGGGACTGCACTATTTGTCGTGGTGCATTTATGCGACTGCGGCGGTGAAACCACGGAATGGGATTTGACAAAACTTCACAGGAATGATGCTTAGATGGTCCTCTATCAATGTTATATACATGATTTTGGGTGGCTGTAATGTCATATGAGCTAAAAATGGATTTCAATCTTTAAACAAAAACATCATCTCATAAGAATGGAATTTGATCAAACTTCATAGGAATGGTCCTTAGATGGTTTTTGAAGTGAAATACAGTGGCCTGGACAATTTTGGTAGATGTTCATAATGGATCATCAGGCGAGCGATACAAGGCCATCATGGTTCTCTTGGTAATGTTGTATCATTTGTCTTTACAAACCATGCAGACCTTAATCTTTGTCTATACTGCTTGTAAAACACTGGGACCTTGAAGGCACATTTTCTCTTGGCTTTGAATGTTGTAAATGAGCTAATATTGTAGACCCAAATCAGAGTGCTCCTAGATCCATGTCTGTCATTCAAAAACTAGCAAACTTTAACCCTCCATAGTGAATTGTCTCTTTCTCTGTACAAATGATGGATCAGTCTACTGTTGAAAATTAGGCACTCAAAGGGTTAACCCTTTCCCTCATATAAACATGTTTTCATGCATTTGCAAACAGAGAAGACCCAGATCAGATGGCTCCTAGGGGAGCCATCTGATCAGGGTCTGCTCTGTTTGCTAATAAAACTTGACAGATCTATTTCTTTGCTTTCTACAATGTTCTACAATGTTCCACCTTTCATATTTCTTTACTCTATTTTGTTAATGAATATTCAATAGGTATTAAAATTTATAAAATTTAATGTGTTAATACAGAACAGGGAAAGGGTTAACTCCATTGCTGCCATGCACAAATTTCTGGTGACCTTTGCAAACAGTTTGAATCCTGATGAGATGCGGAGTGATTCTGTGTCTCATCAGAATCTAAACTGTTTGAATCTGTGGTCTCTTATTTGTCAAACAATAAGGAGACAATTTTAAAACTTGAAAACTGAAGCACATGGCAATATTGGGCAGACAATACATGCCATCAAAATAGTTAAGCCGTTAACAGTCTGTACGTAGACTTCAACCCCTTTAAGTGCAGTTCTTTTAAAAAGTGGAATAGTCTGTCATTGCTTCATGGTAGAATTCATTTAGTATGGAATTATTAAATTTGCTGGAGAATTTTAAATGACAAATAATCTAGACTTTGGAAGCATCCTTTGATCTATGTCTACGCTGTTTCTAAATGCCATTTAACCTGTATACTGAATTCAAAAGGTTTTTTTTTTACCCAATGAGATTGGGAATGATCTTTGCAACAATAAAGAATTCTAACGAACACCTTCACTTGTCTGAAATGTCAATTGTTGTTTTACAAAGAAAGAATATGTTATGTAAAATGTGTTAACTTAACAAGTGTATGGTGTGTCTAAATAGATTAAAACTTAAACCCTCTGTTTTCAGGTAGACCTATTCTTCAATGAATATTTCAGAGCAATCATCTCCTTAGACTGTCTGTTGAATTGCAATATCACCCTTAGCAAGCTAAATACTTATTGTCGGCAAAATTTGCTGTCTCATTTAATTTTTGAAACTTGAATTTTCATCTATTTTCTTCTTTTCAAAAACACATTAAAGTTTTAAACAATTTGGACCCTGATAAAAAGCAAGGTTAATCTGGATCCAGTTTGTAAGCAAAAGGTGTCACAAATTTGCTCCAATGCTTGCTAAAGACTTTGTCTTTTCACATTTATTTTTGTTCGATTTGGCTCAACACTATAGTCCATAAGATTTATATTCATGTAAGAAATAAAGAGTGTATGAATATTAATTAAGATAATATTTATAATGGCAAAGGAACTAGAAAAGTTTTGGCCCTGGTAAAAAAACAGTCGAACCAGATCTATAATTCCATACGGAGCTGACCCAGATCTTGTAGGACCCGTCTGATCTGAGTCCAATCTATTTGCAAAGATATATAAGATAATTATATCTATGGAGTAAAGGGTTAAGATATGCTACTGAGTTTAAAAAAATAGTGTACTGTCTGAAACTATGTTGGAATGAATAGGTATTTTGAAGGCAGCAGCAAAATTTGTAGACAAAACTTGCTGCCAAGTATATATAATTTTCAATTGCAAAATTTGTTGTCTGCAGCAATTTTTAATGTGTTAAACCATTCCCTCATATTTACGTCTTTCGACGCCTTTGTATAAGTCACTTTTTGAAACTATTGTGATAAATAGAGCATTTGCTCCCATGGAGCAAATGCTCCATTTATCACATTTGTTTCAAATCTACCCAGTTTTAAAATTTCACTTTTCTCTAGTAAATGCTCTTTGCGATAAATTTATTCAAAGAGGTTGGGTCTAAAAATAGCCTATGAGGAAATGGGTTAATTTTCTACTCTTTTGTTTTCAAAAGACATGATTGCAGTACCAAATGATTTAGATCATGATGAGAAGCTAAGTTACTCCAAGCTGTTTGCAAAGGTAATTAAAGCTTCATTATTGGCAGTGAAAGAGAATTGAAGGGTTTGTTCATTGACTATTCTAATTGGCATCCAGTCACCCCTCTCCGTAGGTTGGTAAAGCGGAGCAAATCAATTTGGCATCATTGTGATTACTTTAAATTAGACTAACATTGTAGCAAACAATGTAGACCCTGATCAAGCTGCTCCTTTAGCAACAGTTTATTTTGGTCTGCACTAGTGTTCTTTAACCTTTTCCCTGTTCAATAAATGTGTAAGAAATAATGACACCATGCATATTTATTAGCTCCAAACTGTAGAATCAGATCTGTATGTCAAAAGCAAACAGAGCAGACCCTGATCAGATGGCTCCTATAGGTCTACTCTGTTTGCAAATGGGTGAAAAGGCGTTTATATAAGGGAAAGGGTTAAGTTTGTCGGTCCAAATAGTTAACCCTTTACTCTACAGATACACCTTTGCAAACAGTAGATCCAGACTAGACTCCTGTAGGAGCCATCTAATCAGGGTCTACTCTGTTTGTTTATGAAATAATATATCTGATTTGCTAGTTTCTGCAATGGCCAAAAATGCCTGTGTTAATGTCATTTACCCCTTTCCTCCATAAATATGCCTTTCCACGCCTCAGCAATAGTCACTTCTTGAAACCATTGTGATAAATAGAGCATTTGCTGCATAGGAGCAAATGCTCTATTTATCACAATGGTTTTAAATAACTTTTCCTTTTCTCTGGTAAATGCTCCTTTTCGGTAGATTTATTCAAATAGGTTGGGTCTAAAAATAGCCTATGGTAGAATGGGTTAAAAAATTCATCAACTTGATATTTATGATGTGATTATTTCTTTCATGAATATTTATGGAGTAAAGGTTTATGATAATTATAGTGTATAATTATGTTAGATGAAGTTAAATGGTGATGCAGTCTGCGGCATTTACAAAAAACAAAGTCAATTGGTTTTTTAAGCCATTAGGAAGTCAGTTACCTATTTAAGACTTGAAATTAAATGTAGAAAAGTTCATAAAACAACTTCGTAAACACATTTGATTAACGTATTAGCTTGTTCATATGATCTTCAAACGGTCTTCCCGGTAATTACTGTAAAATTTAAACTACAGTAAAACCTCTCTATAATGGACACTAAATTACATCAAGTAGTTTGTGTTAAAGGCAGGTGGCTGCTTAAAGCAAGGTGAAAGTAAAACAGAACGCTCCTATAGGAGCATTCTTTTTTTTTTTCACATTGCTTTAAGCAGCCACCTGCCCTAAATACCAACTAATTAATGCAAAATAGTGGCTGTTATAGAGAGGTTTTACTGTACATTTGAACCTCTCTAAAGCAACCACTCAAATAAACGTATGTGTCTGTTATTACCCTTTGAATACGGATAATTGAGTGCCCTGTCAGGGCTGAACTACAGATAAAGGTGTGTGCACCTCTGGTCAGGGTGTGTATTGTTTGTCATGCAGAATCCACTAATGACATTTAAGACTTTTATACTTAATGCACTCTTTTGTGAAACAATTATGGGAGATTCCACTTTTATAATTCAGCATTTAAAGGGTTAAAGCAAGTCTTGCTTTCTTAATTAATGCAGGATGAAATGCAGTCCTGTAGCCTTCTTTTTGGTGATAATTTACAGGGGTTTAACTTTATTTTGATAACGCTTTACTCCATAAATACGTCTTTCTATGCATTTGTAAACATTTAGGTGCCATCTGATCAGGGTCTGCTCTGTTTACTTATGGTATAAATATAGATATGATTCTACAGATTCTGACATGGCCAAATATTTGTGTTTATTTGCCATTATAAAACTTGATATAATCAATATTCATGATGTCATTATTTCTTACATGAATATTTATGAAGTAAAGGGATAGGTAATTGTTGTCTACTATGAAATCATAGACGTTGATCTTTTCTGTTTCTGTTATACAGCTAGTGCAACTATTTGGATCCTCAATGATGATATGTCGAGAGATTGGGAGTGTGATCTGGATCAAAACTGTTTGCATAGGTTATCACAATTTTGCTGCTAATGCACAAAGAGTAAAATTAGTTTTAGATTATTAAATATCGGTACCATATAAAAATGCCTATGAAATAGAGTAAATGGTTAACTTTAACCATGAAATTTACTCCATAAATATTCATGTAAGAAATAATGACATCATAAATATAATTTTTATAATGGATCTCTGAACAAGGGAAGTTTTTTTTAGCTCACCTGAGCAAAGCTCAGGGTGAGCTTTTGGGATACTTGAATGTCCGTTGTGCGTCGTACGTCGTCAACAATTTGCTTGTGAACACTCTAGTGGTTACAATTTTATTCTAATCTTCATGAAACTTAGTCAGAATGATTGTCTTGATAAAATCTCGGACGAGTTCGAAAGTGGGTCATGTGGGGTTAAAAACTAGGTCACTAGGTCAAATAGTAGGAAAAGCTTATGAACACTCTAGAGGTCACATTTTAAGCCCAATCTTCATGAAACTTGGTCAGAATGAATCATTGTCCTAATAAAATCTGGGATGAGTTTGAAAGTTATTCATGTGCGGTCAAAAACTAGGTCACTAGGTCAAATAGTAGAAAAACCTTGTGAACACTCTAAGGTCACATTTGTGGCCGAATCTTCATGAAACTTTATCAGAATGATTGTCTTGATAAAAATCTTGGACGAGTTTGAAAGTGGGTCATGTGGGGTTAAAAACTAGGTCACTAGGATAGTTAAGTAGGAAAACCTTGTAAATACTCGAGGTAACATTTTTTGCCCAATTTTCATGAAACTTGGTCAGAATGATTGTCCTAATAAAATATCAGATGAGTTTGAAAGTGGGTCATGTGGGGTTAAAAACTAGGTCACTAGGTCAAATAGTAGAAAAACCTTGTGAATACTAAATGTCACATTTGTGGGTGATACTTCATGAAACTTTATCAAAATGATTGTCTTGATAAAATCTCGGACGAGTTCAAAAGTGGGTCATGTTGAGTAAAAAACTAGGTCACTAGGTCAAATAGTAGGAAAACCATGTAAACACTCTAGATGTCACATTTTTAGCCCAATCTTCATGAAACTTGGTCAGAATGATTGTCCTAATAAAATACCATAGGAGTTTGAAAGTGGGTCATGTGGGGTCAGAAACCAGGTACTAGGTCAAATAGTAGAAAAACCTTGTAAACACTCTAGAGGTCACATTTTAGCCCAATCTTCATGAAACTTGGTCAGAATGATTGTTTTGATAAAATTTTGAACGTGGTTGATAGTGGGTCACATGGGGTTAAAAACTAGGTCACTAGGTCAAACAGAAAAACCTTGTGAACAATCTAGTGGTCACATTTTTTGTCCAATCTTCTTGAAACTTGGTCAGAATGAAACTTGGTCATAATGATTATCTTAATAAAATCTTGGACGAGTTTGAAAGTGTGTTAAGTGGGGTCATAATGTAGGTCACTGGGTCATATTTTAGAAAAATCTTTTTTACACTCCACCGGCCACATTTTTAGCCCAATCTTCCTCAAACTTCCTCAGAATGTTTGTCTTGGTGATATCAAGGTTGAGGTTGATCATGGGTGAGGTGGGATAAAAAAGTAGGTCACTAGGTCAAATCTTAGAAAAATCACTCTAGATAGTACATTTTTAGCCTAATCGTCATTGGTCAGAATGATTGTCTTGATAAAATCAGTATTCTAAATCTTTGCAAATCTTGTTCTCCAGAACCACTGCTCATGTTCCACTATCAACATTGTTCAAATATTGTCCCATAGGTCAATATTGGCCCAATCCTGGGGCTACCCAGCTATAATCTTAAAACTATGGTAATCAGGTGATCGATTAAGGGCCATCTTGGCCCTCTTGTATTGTGACAGAACCTATAGACATATTATGTCTGAAGCAAACAGAGCAGACCCTGATCAGATGGCTTCTACAATAACTGTCTGATCTCAGTCTACTCTGTTTGCAAATGCATAAAAATGCCTACACATGGTGTAAAGAGAATAGTGTTAGTTAACGTGTCTGTCATGCCCAACCTCCCACTGTAATGCCTCAAAGCAGTAGGGCTATTAAGATATTGCATGCTAGGATGATCTAGACACACTGTGTCATATTTGCAGCTGCATATTGTTGTTTATCATTTGACCCTAGCCCTAATGGAATGTCTGACCATAGACTAACTTGATTTATGAAGGTCTCCTATGGATATTGGCTATAGCAATATCTGCCATTATATTATATAAGATTTGACCAAACTGGACATTACTCTAGACAGATTGGTCAAGTACCACACGCAGACTAGCATGCAAGTTTTATCAGTCTCTTACTTGGCAATGTATCTATTTGGGATTCATTGGAAGGTCCAAGATTTGACTCCAGGTCATTTATCTCCTTACTCCAAAGATGCTTTTTAATGCCTTTTCAAAAATAGTACACAGGGGTCTGGAACTCTTCATGGGGTATATATGTACTATATAATAACGAGGGTTCCAACTAGCAGAACGGATATCCGTGTACCACGAGTACAAATATGACTGTAACTCTTACAATTTAAATGATAATTTCGTAATTCTTTCGGCTATTGAAAGCCAATATATTTTTCTATCAAATGAATATAATCTTATAACGGTAACTTATGAACAAGTATCAATCAAACAATGATATTCTCAAAATTTTACGCGTTTTGGGGTTCATTGACAAACGTTCGTTCACCCCGGTTTCACTATATCACAGCAATAACCTGGCAATTTGCAGTTTAAAAAATGGCGTGGTTCAATAAAACGAATCAATTCTATCACCCACCTCCAATTTTTAGTCCCTAGCATCAAAATAATGATGTAAAACTAGCGAGTTTTGTCAGTTTACTTGAAATCGTCGAGGAAGGAGCCATTGTACGTGACTTCACGGATTTCCAACTTTTCCTTCGCTCATCCAATGAAATGACTCCATTCAAATTTGTTGCAAAATGGCACCATCCGAAATGAAAACATAACGACAGACGGAAAGGCCGCTGTTGCTAGTTATGTGATATAATTGGGCTGTTTTATCGAACCACGCCATCTTTTGAACTGAAAATTGCCAGGTTATGGCTGTGATAAAATGAAACCGGGGTGAACGAATGGTTGTCAATGACCCCAAAATCATGTGAAATTTTGAGAAAATCGTTGTTGGATTGATAATTGTGCATAAGTTACCGTTAGAAGATTATATTTATTTAATAGTAAAATATATTGGCTTTCCATAGCCGAAAGAATTACAAAATTATCATTGAAATTGAAAGAGTTACATTCATATTTGTACTCGTGGTACACAGCTGTCCGTTCTGCTAGTTGGAACCCTTGTTATTATATAGTACATATAGACCCCCTTGAAGCAGTCCAGACCCCTGTGCTTTCAGAGCCATCTGATCAGAGTCTGCTGTTTGCTTAATAGAGTATAGATCTGTTTCCACAGTTTCTGCCATGGCCAATTTTGTTTTGTTTTCACATGCTAGAGACAACGCAGAGAACCTAATGAATCATTGTGTCAGAATTGCTATTTACAGATGACCAATATCACAGCAAAATACAAATTCATGTTGACCAAAGATCATCTGCCGCATTTGTAATACATTGTTGTTAAAAAGAAGACACTTAACTGTGCTGTGACCACTATTTAGAAGCATCAAGATGGTTCTAAACGGTGGCCACAGCATTACATAGGGTTTGGTGGAGAAATAAAGAATTTTATAATTTTTAAAAATGAAAAAAATGTCTTAATTTACACATCTTATCAGGATCTCAGTGATTTTAGTATATAAATATTACGCTCTTTATCTATGGTTGTTGGGCTTGCATGTGACTGGGTGGTGTTGAAGTATAGATATGGACCATTGCTTGTAGATCTGAAGAGTGGTAACATTAAAAGGTTTGGTGAAGAATTGATGATTTAAGTATTTGAAATGCTCCGTATCTATGGCTCCTCTGCTTGCATATGACTGGGTGGTGTTGAAGTATAGATATGGAACAGCGCCTGTAGAATCAAATGGATTTTCTGATTTGTATGATTTCTATCACATAATTTGTACCAAATGATGGAATGCAAATTTGGCCCTTGGAGGAAAAAAAAGTAATGGAGATTGCAACAGGTGATACAACCACAGTCTAGGGCAGATATTGTTGAAGTATTCAGAAATCAGTAAAACATCATAAGTATTGAGCAATGCTAGTTGTGTACAAGCTCACATTTCCAAGGATTCTGATAGCAAAAGCAGAAGTTTGACAGGTTATGTGCGGCGGGTAATTAACCCTTTCCTTCGTAGAAACGCTTTTTCATGCCTTTGCAAACAGAGTAGACCCTGATCAGAGAGCTCCTGTAGGAGTTGTCTGATGTGGGTCAGCTCTCTTAATTGCTTGTGAAATTATAATAGATCTGACAATACAGTTTCTATCAATACCAAAACATCCTGTAAACATAACAATTTTGCCACTTTAACCCTTTCCCTGTTCTATGTTTATTTCAAATTCTCATACCTATTGAATATTCATGAACAAAGTAGTTATAATGAAATATGGAAGGTTGAACAATGTAGCCATTTTAGAAAGTATGGAAACCGATATTTCAAATTTCATCAGCAAACAGAGCAGACCCTGATCAGACGGCTCCTCTAGGAGCCGTCTGATCTGGGTCTTCTCTGTTTGCAAATGCGTGAAAACACATTTATATGAGGGAAAGGGTTAAAACTTCAAGTAATAAGTATTCATAATGTTATTAGTCCCCTACCGGCAATGCCGAAGAGGACTTTAGGTTTGCACTCCATCTGTCTATCCATCTGTCCATCCCTCTGTCTGTCTGTCTGTCTGTCTGTCTGTCTGTAACACTTCCGTGTTCTGGAGTTTTTTTCTAAACCCTTACAGATATTGAAGTGATATTTGGTATGTAGCTTTATTATAATGAGTTACAGTAGTTAGAATTTTGTTATACTACAATGTTGATTTTTCGCAGAATTAAAGCAGTTGGACTTAGAAATTTTTTGGAAATTTTAGGTTTTCCAGATTTTTTTTCGAAACTCTAGCAGATATTGAAATGATATTTGGTATGTAGCTTTATTATGATGAGTTATAGATCATGTTTGAATTTTGTTAAGCTATATTGATTTTTACGAATTTACAGCAGTTGCATAGAATTTTTCTGGAAATTTTAGGTTTTCCGGAGTTCTTTTCTAAACCCTAGCAGGTATTGAAATGATAGTTGGTATGTCGCTTAATTATAATGCATTACAAATCAAGATTAAATTTTATTACGCTACATTGATTTTTCACAGATTTACAGCAGTTGGACTCAGAAATATTCCAGAAAGTTTAGGGTTTCCCAAGTTCTTTTCTAACCCCTAGCACATATTGAAGTGATATTTAGTATTTACTTTTACTATAATGTGTTACAGAATGATCAAGTTTGAATTTTGTTATGATACAATGATTTTTTTACGGATTTACAGCAGTTGGACTTAGAAATTTTTTGGAAGTTTTAGGTTTTCCGGAGTTCTTTTCTAAACCCCAGTAGATATTGATATTAAATTTGGTATGTGCCTTTAAATTTTGAGTTATGCGATGTTCTTTTATACCTTAGAAATACACTGTAAATGTTTTTGTTTTGTTTATTATGTTTTTATTTCTATTGCATATCTTATATTTTCTTTAATTTCTGCTTTAGTATGTATAAATGTTTTAATTGTAAAGCACTTTTGAACGTATTTAGATATGAAAAGAGTGCTATATAAATATGGTATAATAATAATAATAATAATAATAATTATAATGAGTTACAGATCATGTTTGAATTTTGTTACGCTATATTGATTTGTCATGGAATTACAGCAGTTGGAATTAAATTTCAGCTGGTAGGGGACTATGGCATTGCGTTCAATGCTCCCATTACTTGTTATTTCTTAACCCATTCCCGCATATTGACGCCTTTTGACGCCTATGTAAAAGTCACTTTGTGAAACCATTGTGACAAATAGAGCATTTGCTCCTATAGGAGTAAATGCTCTATTTATTTATCACAATGGGTTGTTATACAGGTATTTTTGTCTTGATACTTGCTAGAGTGGCAGGTGATGTATAACTTTTCTGTAATTGATTTTTGAATTCACAGACATTAATGTCAACATATTTCAGATACACGCTCTGAACATCTAAAAACAGAGCCTAGCCAATAATTTCTTGGATATTCCACCTGTAAGGACTGAGCAAGTTTATCTGGGAGAAATTTCTGAGTAACTAAATGCTAACACTGATTATTAAAGACTTATTTGATATATAAGTAAAAGTGTAGTTACTCAGTTTTTATACGCCCACCTAATAAAGGTGGTCGTATATTGTCGTGGCCCTGTCCGTCCGTCCGTTCGTTCGTTCGTTCGTTCGTTCGTTTGTTCGTTCGTTCGTTCGTTCGTTCGTCCGTCCGTCAACATTTTGTTTGTCCGCAGTTTTCTGGGAAAACTATTTGAGAGATATTAATGAAACTTCACACAAATGTTAAATGCATCAAGATCTGAAGCTGAGTTGATTCTGAGGTTCATTTGATTTTTCATTTCAGAGTTATGGCCCTTGTCCTTAAAAATATGCAAATAGTTTGTCCGCTGTTTTCTGGGAAAACTGTTTGAGAGATATTAATGAAACTTCACATAAATGTTTAATGCATCAAGATCTGAAGCTGAGTCCATTCTGAGGTTCATTTGATTTGTCGTTTCGGAGTTATGGCCCTTTTACTTAAAATAATGCAAATACATGCAAATAGTTTGTCCGCTGTTTTCTGGGAAAACTATTCGAGAGATATTAATGAAACTTCACACAAATGATAAATGCATCAAGATCTGAAGCTGAGTTGATTCTGAGGTTCATTTGATTTTTCATTTCAGAGTTATGGCCCTTGTCCTTAAAAAATATGCAAATAGTTTGTCCGCTGTTTTCTGGGATAACTATTTGACAGATATTAATAAAACTTCACACAAATGTTTAATGCATCAAGATCTGAAGCTGAGTCGATTCTGAGGTTCATTTGATTTATCGTTTCGGAGTTATGGCCCTTTTACTTAAAAAATATACAAATACATGCAAATAGTTTGTCCGCTGTTTTCTGGGAAAACTATTTGACAGATATTAATGTAACTTCACACAAATGTTAAATGCATCAAGATCTGAAGCTGAGTTGATTCTGAGGTTCATTTGATTTTTCATTTCAATGTTATGGCCCTTGTCCTTAAAAAATATGCAAATAGTTTGTCCGCTGTTTTCTGGGAAAACTATTTGAGAGATATTAATGAAACTTCACACAAATGTTAAATGCATCAAGATCTGAAGCTGAGTTGATTCTGAGGTTCATTTGATTTGTAGTTTTGGAGTTATGGCCCTTTTACTTAAAAAATAATGCAAATACATGCAAATAGTTTGTCCGCTGTTTTCTGGGAAAACTATTTGACAGATATTAATAAAACTTCACACAAAAGTTTTAAGCAACAAAATTTGAAGCTGAGTTTATTTTGAGGTTCATTCAGTTTGTCTTTACAGAGTTATGGCCGTTGCACTTTACAAAAATCTGCAAAAATGAGGATTAGCTGTAACTTTTTTATTTAATAAGATATTCACTTCATTTTTTTAAAAAATAGTATCACCTTAATATGGAAATCAAGATCTGAAGCACAGATTAGAAAATGTCAACACTTATAAGGCATGTTGAATCAGAGAAAGTTTGCAAGTGGGCGTATTATGTACCGTATGCGGTACTCTTGTTAAATTTAAGGTTTCAAGCAGGCTGGACTCGAGACATAAAGTGGGAGAATAAAATATGAAGCTTACCAAATATTACCCTTAATAATCTGCCAGACAGACTTTCACAAATAGTGTAGACTGAGGTAACAGCTTGATGTGGGTTTACACTATTAATTTTGTTAATTACTTTGTTACGTTTAAATTCATCAAGTGGTGCCACATTAACTCATTTAGCTTTAAAAATGGTGGAGAGAGGAGATGAGAGACTGAACGTTTAAGGTACCCCATGTTGAAAGAATAAATTTTATCAGTAAACAAGACTTGTCTCTCTCTTCCCATGCAATCTGGTCAATTTTCTTGCGAGGTATAATGAAAGGCCAGTTAATGCAAACAGAACAGACACTGATCAGGCAGCTCCTGCAGTTACCATCTAATCTGGATCTGTTTTGTTGTATTCTTTGCGAAGCAATAGAATACAAAGGTGGCGTTCCACAGCCTAACCCATGGTACCCTCGCTGGCCTGACAAAATAGTGCAATTTACTGACCTGCATTCAATGTATACAAAGGGTGCTAAATAACGTGGCATCCGGAACCAATCGTGGTATACTATATCTGACATGAAAATGCTTCGTAACATAAGCTTCGGCTTAGTATGTGCAAAAATCAACAAAACCGACAAAATATAGCAATGTTTAAGAAGAGCTCACCTATATACACATATCAGTCACGTGAAGAAATCACGTGATCATAACATGAGTGAAAATACTCAATGAATAAAGAAGCGCGAGTCGGGCAACCTTATGCAAGCGATTAGGTAATCACGCCCATAACTGCGAGTGGTCAGTGTGATAATAAGCATAGTGGGAAACGGCTGAAGTGTTGGCTGCAACTGTATCATCAACTGGATAGAGTGTTAATGCCTTCCCTTATAGATACGCAATTCCATGCCAAAGCGAACTTATTCTATATCAGAATGATACCATGCAAAGAATACTGCAGCGTCTACAACGCTTTGATTTGCAAAGGCATTAAACCTTGTAACACTGAATGTTCAGACACTGACTACAATGTATTCTAAAAAATTCAAACAGGTCAAGCTTACCATGAATATTCTTGGGATTTATTTTAAAGAAAAGTGTAACATGACAAACAGTACAGACACAGATGAGAGGACTCGTCTAGAAGCCCTGTCATCTGGGTTTACGCTGTCTGCAAATGATGTTAATGACTTGTTTCAAAAGGCGTACGTAATGGTCCATGCTTATAAAACTTTTAGTTGAGTCCGAGTTTGTTCTCAAGTTTTTGATTGGTCAGATTTGAGCCTTTGATTTGCAAAGGCATTAACCCTTGTAACACTGAATTTTCAGACAGAATACAATGTATTCTAAAAAATTCAAACAGGTCAAGCTTACCATGAATATTCTTGGGATTTATTTTAAAGAAAAAAGTGTAACATGACAAACAGTACAGACACAGATGAGAGGACTCTTGTTCTTTTAGATGCCCAGTGTAAAGCACTGATACATCGGACCTCGGTTTATAGTCTCTTCCGAAGGAGCAAATGCTCTATTTATCACAATGAATTCATAAAGTGACTTTTACAGAGGCATAGAAAGGCGTATTTATGGAGGAAAGGGTTAAGAATTTGTATTAGACAACAATTTTTGCAGACAATCAATCAACGATGTAAGACCTGATAAAAACCAAACCAAAATCAATTAACGTCACAGCAAAGAATTAAAGGCACCTTTCTCATTTATACAATTTTTATTATTATTAAATTGATGGAAGGGTATGCCACTTTTTAAGACAGTATATCAATTACACTTCAGTTTTAACCAACTTCAATCCATATCTTACAAACAAAAGATTAAATCATCTTCCTAGATATAGCCCTTTCAATGCTGAATTTTTAAGGTGGAATGGCCCATCAGTGTCTAACTATACAGTCCAATGGTTTGGAGGGGTAAACTAACAGAGATTATTTTGAATGACAAATAGTGTAGACCCTGATCTCTGAGGTCCTCTAGCAGCCCTCTGATCTGGGTTTAGACTGTTTGTAAGAGCCAGTTCATTTGTTTCCCACATTCCAAGGATTAACTCCTGTGTATTTATTTGAAGAAAATTGATATGTCACAGCTTTGGTTGTTATGGATATAATCATCTTTATATGTAAAAATCTCTTTTTATACCATAGTAACAATGTTTGTGGAAAGGATATACAGTCTGTTTGTCTGTCCATGGACACTTTGTGAACCATGGCACACAAAACTATTCAGTCATGCATATTTATTCTCTATGATGAGAATTTTGATTTTCAAGGTCAAAGGTCAGGGTTACAGGATTTAATTCTTGAAAAGAAAACACTGGTGAACATGATACAAAACAAACCATGACATACAGATTATTGGTGAAAATGATGAAATGGATAAATTAATGTATGAATAACCTTAACCCATTCCCTGATATTGACGACTTTTGACGCCTCTGTAAAAGTCACTTTGTGAAACCATTGTGACAAATACAGCATTTGCTGCTATAGGAGCAAATGCTCTATTTATCACTATGGTTTCAAACTACAAAATTCTAAAAAAAAATCCTTTTCTCTAGTTAATGCTCATTTTCAGTAGGTTTATTCAAGGATGTTGTATCTAAAAATAGCCTATGAGGGAATGGGTTACGCTTTCCAATAAAGTAGACCCAGATCAGGTGACTCCTGTAGGAGCTGTCTAATCAGGATATGATCTGCTTGCTTATAAAATTATCTAGATCTGATTCTACAGTTTCTGCCATGGCCATTTTTTGTTTGTTATATGCCATTATGAAAATTCAGCTGATTAATATCCATGATATAATTATTTCTGACATGAATGTTCATGGAGTAAAGGGTTAATCATTGAATTTTGGACAAAGGTTCTTGTGTACACAGTAGCCTAATAAATATGTATTATTATTTATTAAGTTGAGCAATATAAGGCCAGTATGGCCCTCTTGTTATGATCCCCAGATTTAGGATCCGGCATATTGTTTTTTTACCTATCGGTCTGTTTGACTGTCTGTTTGAAACTTTCACATTGGCCATAACTTTAACATATTTTAATGCCTTTGCTAAGATCAAACTGTTCCTGTACTAATCTCCAACTTTTGATCAAACTTCAAGGTTATCCCTTTACTCCATGGAGCCCTCCGAGGCCAAGATAATATATAGTCCTCAACTGACAATCGCTTAGTCCCTCACTCACAGCTGTGGGTTTGAATCTCGGTCTGGGCATTTGGATTTTTCATGTGAGGAAGCCTTCCAGCTGGCTTGCGGTCGGTCGGAAGTTCTAATTGATGGTTCTTCTGAGCATGAAACAATGCAATTTGTTCTGTGCACAGAAGAACCTCTGGGGTCTTCCTCCACCTGTAATTAGCTGGACGTTGTGATATGACTGAAATACAGTTAAAGTGTCGTAAAAACCTGATAGAAACCCAAAACAAACGTTTACTCCATAAATATTCATGTAAGAAATAGTGACATTATGAATATTTATTTGATGAATCTTTAAAATTGCTCATGAATCTTTTGCCATGGTAGAAAATGTAGGATCCATAAGCAGTCTCATCTCAGGAGCCATTTGATCTGTGTCTACTCCGCAGGCGCGGATTTAGAAGGGGGTGGAGCCGGCATACGCCCCCCCCCCCCCCACCCCCCCACCCCCCACCCCACCCTAAAATTGTCAAAACAATTTTTTAGTAATATTTTAGATCTATATAGTAAGTAAAGCCTCTCTATAACGTCCACTAAATTGTGTTAATTAGTTGGTATTTACAGCAGGTGACTACTTAAAGCAAGGTGAAAGTAAAACAGAACGCTCCCATAGGAGCATTCTGTTTTACTTTCACCTTGCTTTAAGCAGTCACCTGCCTTTAAAACAGCTCTTTTTCAACATGTATCACAAACACACTATTTATCCCCCCCCCCCCCCCCCCCCCCCCCCCCCCCCCCCCCCCTCTTTCCAAAAAAACTTCTACGTCCCCCCTAATCTGAATTCCTGGATCCGCACCTACTCGGTTTGCATGTGTTAAAAGGTGTAATTTTGGAGTAACAGGTGAAATATAAAAATGAAGGTGTCTGCTATGGATGTTTCACAAACACATTTGGTGGTGTTTTTTATGCCCCCCAGATCAGATCTGGGGGGCATATTGTTTTTGCCCTGTCTGTCTGTTTGTCTGTTTGTTTGTCAGCAACTTTAACATTGGTCATAACTTTTGAGCCAGTAAAGATTGAGACTTGATATTTAGCATGCTTGTGTATCTCATAAAGCTGAACATTTTGAGGGGTGACTTGTCAAGGTCAAGGTCATCCTTCAGGGTCAAAGGTCAAATTGTCTGTTTTTTGTCTGTAACTTTACGCAACTTTAACATTGGTCATGACTTTTGAGCCAGTACAGATAGAGACTTGATATTTGGTATGCATATGTATCTCATAAAGCCGCACATTTTGAGGGGTGAAATTTCAAGGTCAAGGTCATCCTTCAAGGTCAGAGGTCAAATATATGGGTCAAATCACTGACTTTAACATTGGCCATAACTTTTGGACCAGTAGAGATAGAGACTTGATATTTGGCATGCTTGTGTATCTCATGAAGCTGCATATTTTGAGGGTGAAGTGTCAACGTCAAGGTCATCCTTCAGGGTCAAAGGTCAAATTGTCTGTTTCTTCGTCTGTAACTTTAACATTGGTCATAACGTTTGAGTCAGTACAGCTAGTGACTTGATATTTGGCATGCATATGTATCTCATAAAGCCACACATTTTGAGGGGTGCAAGGTCAAGGTCATCATTAAAGGTCAGAGGTCAAACACATGGGTCAAATCTCATGAAGCTGCACATTTTGAGGGGTGACATGTCAAGGTTAAGGTCATTCTTCAGGGTCAAAGGTCAAATTGTCTGTTTATCTGTAACTTTAACATTGGTCATAACTTTTGAGCCAGTACAGATAGAGACTTGAGCCAGTACAGATAGAGACTTGATATTTGGCATGCATATGTATATCATAAAGCCGCACATTTTGAGGGGTGACATGTCAAGGTGAAGGTCATCCTTAAAGGTCAAAGGTCAAACATATGGGTCAAATCACTGACTTTAACATTGGCCATAACTTTTGAACCTGTAGATACAGACTTGACATTTGGTATGCATGTGTATCTCATGAAGCTGCACAGTTTGGGGTGACATTTCAAGGTCAAGGTCATCTTTCAGGGTCAAAGGTCACCAGTTTTAACATTGGCCATAACTTTTGAACCAGTAGAGATACAGACTTGATAGTTGGTATACATGTGTTTCTCATTTGGCTGCACAGTTTGAGGGGTGACATGTCAAGGTCATCTTTGAAGGTCAAAGGTCACCAACATTAACATTGGCCATAACGTTTGAACCAGTAGATATATAGCCTTGATACTGGTATGCATGTGTATCTCATGAAGCCGTACAGTTTGAGGGGTGACATGTCAAGGTCAGGGTCATCCTTTATGGTCAAAGGTCACCAACTTTAACATTGGCCATAACTGTTGAACCAGTAGAGATACAGACTTGATATTTGGTATGCATGTGTACCCCATGAAGCTGCACAGTTTGAGGGGTGACATGTCAAGATCAAGGTCATCCTTCAGGGTCAAATATCATATCGAGGGGGCAAAGTGTTTCACAAACACATCTTGTTTGTAATTTGTCTTTCAACACTAAGTAACATAGTTGATCGATTGCAAAGATTATCACAATTTTATAGTAAGACCTGTTTTAAGCGACCACTTATTGATTAAACATAGGAGTCTTACTAGGGCTGTAGATAAGAAGCATGGTTGGAAAATCTAATTGAAATTATCTTTTGCATTTTTCTCTGCTAAACCCAAGGCCTATCTTGCTGCAACTTTGGAATTTGTAACCTACCTTTCAGATGTGATTCTATGATAAATCTAATGAGATGCAGCAAGATAGGATTTGACTCAGAAACAAGCAGAGTTTGTTAAGCCTGTATCTCTTTTTATGCCTTTGCAAACAGAGTCGACCCAGATCAGACAGATTTTTTAGGAGCCCTTTGATCTGAATCTATACTGTTGGCAAGTGTTTGCACATTCAAAGGATTGAAAAAGGGGTTTTGTGGAGTCTTTTTTTTTGGGGGGGGGGGGGGGGGTTCTTCTTTTTTTTTCATAAAAACCATCATTCCTTGTTTAAAGTGAATGATAAATGATCCTAGATACCAGTAAATCTTCGGCTTATCACCTTTTGGCTTTGAAATCTGATGTAAGAGCAATGAAATAAGTTTTGCTTTCAATAAATTACAGTTAAATTTGCAAAGCTGTTGAAAAACAGTGGTTGGCCAATCAGTAACAAATTTTCCCTAATCATAAAATGTATGGTTAATGTTCACTGCTGAATTTTAACCCTTTCCCTGTTGTAGGTTTATTTCAAATTTCAGTACCAACTGAATATTCATGGACAAAATAGTTATAGCAAAATACGGAAGATTAATGCCATTTTAGAAAGTAAAGAAACAGATGTATCAAATTCCATTGGCAAACAGAGCAGATCTGGGTCTACTCTGTTTGCCAATGGGTGAAAAACACGCTTATACGACAGAAAGGGTTCAACTCTTTCACAGCTGTATACAATGTCACCTGCAAATGGATCGCCTGCTTCAATTTTCACTGTTGAATTTTCTTACTGTTTTGTTTCAAAATCATAATGGCAATATCAAACAGTTTGGACCCTGATGAGGGACCTGAGTTACATTGGGTCTCATCTGGATTCAGTTCTGTACAAAGGGTTTCACAGATTGGCTCAATGGCAGCAATAGCATTAACCCTTCAAATGCTGAATTTTCAAGGTTAAATGTTTCAATAACCCTTAATTAATGTGTTGAAACCACCTTCGTTAGTCTTTTGCAAACAGTATAAACCCAAATCAGTGTGCTCCATTGGGAACCCTTTTATCAGTCTGCACTGTTTTTCATAAAAATCTTATTTTTCAATGATTAATTTTGATACAATTCTTTGTTTAATTTATATTCAGAAATGGAGGAGGTAGTTTTATTTATTTAACAGGTTAACAGTTAAGTTATAGATTATTACGTAGATTATTACGAAATGAGATCAAAGTGGCATGCTGTGCTGATCTTAATCAGTGGACCTCTAAGAGCCCTAAAATCTGGGTCTTCATAGTTAACAAATGCAAAATGATTACCTTCCAGCATTTAAAGGGCTGAGTGGTACAGATTGAATGATGTATGGGTCTCTTTGAAGGATATAGATAGGAACTGCAGGAAGTCTACATACCTTTTCGCATGCCAAGTTTTTGTCATTTGCAAAACATTTCATCTGCTGTAATTTTTTTCCATAATGTATCTTAACCCTTTACCTGGTGGATATATATGTTTAATGCCTTTGCAAACAAACCAAACCCAGATCAGACAGCTCCTGTTTGATATGTCTGATCAGTGCCTCCTGCTCAGTATTTATATAGATCTGATTCTACAGTTTCTACCACGGCCAAAATTTCTTGTGTTCATAACTATGCGATTATAAGAATTATTCTAAATCATAGTAATGATGTAATTATTTCTGGCATGAATATTCATGAGGTAATGACTGTGTTAATCCTAAGAGTCACTTATGTCTATTGCAAACAGTGTAGACCAAGATTTGCACTGGTTGTCAATTATTATGTCTCCCCCATTTATAATGGGGAGACATATTGTTTTTGGTCGAGTTGTCCGTCCATCCGTCTGTCCATCCTTCCATCTGTCTGTCACACTCGTGTCCGCTCCATATCTCTCACAAATATGGAAGGATTTCAAAATGCTTTGGCACAAATGTTCGACTCAACAAGACGATGTGCAGAGCATATGATTCAGGCACATGGGTCAAAGGCCAAGGTCACGACTCAAGGTCAAATGTTTTTAGCCACACCCTTTGTATCCGCTCCATATCTCTTGAACCATTGGAATTATTTCAAAATGCTGTGGCACAAAATTTTTAATGTTCTCCGTAACAAGGCGATGTGCAGACAGTAGAATTTAGGCACATTCTTCAAAGGTCAAGGTCACAATTCAAGGTCATGGTCAAATTCAAGGTCAATTGTTCACACTTTCTTGTCTGGACGGTAACTCCTACATGGCTAATGCCATTTGATTGAAACTTCATACATTGGCAGAGCATGATGAGAGGAAGTGTCATGTATAAGGGCCATAACTCTGGCTTCAATACTTTTGGAGTTATTGCCCTTTGTTACATTTTCTTGTCCGATCAATAACTCTTGCTCTACGGATGCTTTTGGAATGACGTTTCATGTATGGAAAGAGCATGATGGAAAGAAGTGTTATGCACAAGTATCATAACTCTGGCTTCAATAATATTTGAGTTATTGCCTCCCATTTTCTGCAGAGTTTTATCCATTTGAAAATTAATTATTGTAAGGGCTAAAAATACAATCAGTGTCAATCAGTTTTCGACCTGATGAGGCGCTAAATTACTTCTCATCTAGATCTACAGTTTGTAAAGGACATCAAGAAATCGCTCTTTGGTCATGAATTTTGTTAGTACAGTAAAACCTCTCTATAACGGCCACTAAATTACATAAAGTATTTTGTGTTAAAGGCAGGTGGCTGCTTAAAGCATGGTGAAAGTTAAACAGAACGCTCCTATAGGAGTGTTCTGTTTTACTTTAACCTTGCTTAAAGCTGCCACCTGCCCTAAATACTAACTACTTAACACAATTTAGTGGCCGTTATAGAGAGGTTTTACTGTATTTTGGCAATTAATTTGGATCTTGATAAGACTGTTTGTATCTTACCAACTCATCATAATCCTACATGTTAATCTGATTGTGAACTATGGGGGCTGTCTGATCAGGGTCTGCTGTTTATGACATGATATAGGTCTTATTCTACAGTTTTTGTCAAAAGCCTAACAGTCTCTTAACTCTTTCCCTGATGAATATTCATGTAGGAAATGATGACATCATGATTATCAATAAGATTATAACAGCATATGAACACAGGACATTTTGGCTTAGGCAGAAGCTTAAGAATCAGATCTATATTACACCATAAGCAAACAGAGCAGACCCTGATCAGATGGCTTGTATAGGAGCCGTCTGATCTAGGTCTACTCTGTTTGCAGATGCATCAAAATGCGCTTACATAAGGGAAAGGGATTTAAAAATTTACGTTATAAAAATTCAGTAAATAAATACATGTACTCATAAATATTGAACATGGGTTTAAGGTGTATTTTATGAATTTTACAAAGATTTGAAATACATCAGCGTCTCCTCTGATTTCATCTGAGTCTGCTCTGTTTCATATGGCATGAAAAGACGCTTCTATTAGGTAACTATAGGTTAAAAGAGTTAAAATAATTTCTGCTGTGACAAAAATCTGAAAAATCTTGGCAAATGTTACATAGATGGATATTTTCTCAGCATGATGGCATAAACATGCCTTTCCTTAGAACTGTCAGTCTATCAGCAGTGTAACCTGTTGCACTTGGAACCAGATAATACTTGTCTGATACCACAATTGTTGCCCTTGGAACCAAATATACTTGTCTTATGCCACGATTGTTGCACTTGGAACTAAATATACTGGTCTGATACCACAATTGTTGCACTTGGAACCAAATATACTGGTCTGATACCACAATTGTTGCACTTGGAACTAAATATACTGGTCTGATACCACTTGTTGCTCTTGGAACCAAATTTACTTGTCTGATAACACAATTATTGTTGCACTTGGAACCAAATATACCACAATTGTTTCACCAGTTCTCAATCTAGTGACCTTGCGCATGCGCGGCACACATCTCTTATTTCATCCCGTAGTAATACGTAACGAAATAGAATTACAAATTCACCCATAAGCCCATTGAACTTTTTTGACACTTGCTGTCTGTGTTATTGATCTTGGTCTGATTGCATGATCTTTCAGTTTTATTGAAATACAAGTACCCTTTGTATGGTACAGACAAATAGGTAAAATAGGTCAACCTAGATAAAACTGCTCCTGAAAAATCTGAACCATAATTCCAATAGCAAATTAAGCAGACACTGATCATCAGACATCTCTTACAGGAGTCATCTGATCTGGGTCTGCTCCATTAGCATAAGGCATCAAAAGGAACTTTAACCCATTCCCTCATATAAACGTGTTTTCACGCATTTGCAAACAGAGTAGACCCAGATCAGACGGCTCCTAGAGGAGCCGTCTGATCAGGGTCTGCTCTGTTTGCTAATATAATTTGATAGATCTGTTTCTTTGCTTTTTAAAATGTCTACAATGTTCCACCTTCCATATTTCTTTGTAACTATTTTGTTAATGAATTTTCAGTAGGTATTGAAATTTGGCCGAAATACAGAACAGGGAAAGGGTTAAAAAGATTCTCCCTGTGAAAAATGTTAAAAATGAAATCTTGGCATCTATTTCAAATCTTTGAAATAGATGGATATTTCCTCACCACAATGATGACGTAAACAAATTTGCCTTTATTAACCCTTTCCTCCATAGGCTATTTTTAGACCCAACCTCTTTGAATGAATCTACCCAAAAGGAGCATTTAGTGGAGAAAAGTAAAATTTTAGAATTTTGTAGCTTGAAACCATTGTGATAAATAGAGCATTTGCTCCTATAGGAGCAAATGCTCTATTTATCACAAAGGTTTCAAGAAGTGGTTATTACAGAGGCGTAGAAAGGCGTATTTATGGAGGAATTTTAGGGTTAACCCATTCCCTCCCATATTGGTTAAGAATTGGCAATCTATTAGTATCTTTGGAACCAGATATATTTGACTAACACAATAATCAGATAATTACTTCACCAGTCCTCAGTGCTGCCTTTTGCTCTCATGTTTTTTCAAATTTCAAACAGATTGGATTGTTATGAGTTATTGTTACTAAGTGTCAGATCAGTATCCAAACAGTTTGCACAAATTCACTCTTAGATCAATTGGATCTTTTTGAGTGCTACTGATCTTGATCTGACTTCCTGGGTTCATGCTTATAAAGCTTTTTAGTTGAGCCTGGGTTTGTTCTCAAGCTTTTGATTGGTCAGATTTGACTTATTTTAGCCTTACAAACCCATTGAGAGGGGAGATTGGGTGTCAGAATATTTAGGATAATGACGTTAGCATGCTTGCTTGCTGTATGATGAATAGGATGGCACATCCTAAATGCATCCTATTTGCAGTGTCTCATTCTCACTTAACCTTTTGCTCTCCGAAAATTGTCTGCAAATATCAATTCAGAAACTTCCTTTTTTCTTTTCTTTATTTTAAAAGATTAGTATCAGAGTGTCAAACAGTTTGGATTCTGATGGGATACAAAGTTACTTGGTATCTCATCTGGATCTATACTGTTTACAAAGGTTATCCCAACTTTACCATTAGAGTGCTGAATGTTACCCTTGGTGATCAGCTGTAATGGAACGACTAGCGACTAACGACCTGCGGTAGCCTAATTTGATTTATGGCGGGTCTCCTCTGGATATTGGTTATTGTCATATCTGCCACAATAAAGTTTAAGATTTCTATCACTGTCGAAATAGACAGATCAGTCATGTTTTAAGACAGATGTGGCACACAGATGTATTTATGAGACAAATGTGGTATGCATATGTTAGAAAGATGTGGTGTGCAGATGTGTTAGACAGATTTGGTGTGAAGATGTGTTGGAAAGATGTGGTGTGCAGATGTGTTAGACTTTGTTCCATGCAGATATGTAGACAGATGTGTCATGCAGATATGTTAGATAAATGTGGTGTGTAGATATGTTAGACAGATGTGGCATGCATACAAGTTAGACAATGCGGTATGTAGATAATTATGTTAGACAGATGTAGCATGCAGATGTATTAGACAAATGTGGCATGTAGATATGTTAGATAGATGTGGTGTGTATAATTATGTGTCTAAGATATAGTATGCAGATGTGTTAGATAGATGTGGCAAATTTATGTATTTATGAGAAAAATGCAGTGTGCAGATATGTTAGACAAATGTGCATGTAGATATGTTAGACAGATGTGGTGTGCAGACATGCATGATAGACAGATGTGGTGTGTAAAACGCTTTAGCCAGATATAGTATGCAGATGTGTTTGACAGGTTTGACATGTAGATGTATTAGACAGAAGTAGCACACATACATATTTATGAGACAAATGTGAGTTGCAGATGTGTTAGACAAATGTGGCATGCAGATATGTTGGACAGATGTAGTGTGCAGATGTGTTCAACAGATGAGACATGTAGTTATGCTAGATGTGGTTTGCATAATCTATGTGTTTATTTATCAAATGTGGGAGTCAGGTATGTTAGGCAGATGTGGTATGCAGATGTATTAGATGTGGTATGCAGATGTAGTGTCTAGACATGGCCCATATAGTCTGTAGACTTTAGTATGTCAAATTTATTGTGTTTGAAGTTTCAACGTAGCTGTTTTGTACACCTTTTACCTCATGCATATTCATGTAAGAAATAAAAATATTATAAATATCAATTAGATTAATTTGTATACTGGCACATGAACACAGAAACTATTGCCAATGACAGAAACACTAGAATTAGATCTAATTACAGTAAAACCCCACTAATGCGACCACTAAAAAGGGGCATAATTCACAGTGGCAAGGGCAGGTGGTTGCTTAATGCAGGACGGAAGTTATGCAGAAAGCTCCTATTGGAGCTTTCTGCATAACTTTCGTCCTGCATTAAGCAACCACCTGCTTATGAAAACAGCCATGTTTGTTTAAGTGGTCGCATTAAGTGAACGCATTAGCGGGGTTTTACTGTATATATATTATTCCATAAGCAAACAGAGCAAACCCTGATCAGCCAAAGTACAAAATCAAAGTATTATAGAGCTATAGTCCTGTTTAGATTTATTTTCGGTCTCATTTGAAATTGTTGTACAAAGGCTGTCAATGGTGCTAATAGTAACCAGAGGTCCAGATAAGATGCATAAATTAAAACATTTTCAAGAATATCTTTCATTATTTCTCCATCAAATCCTATGTTGTGACCACTCTTTAGAATCGTCTCAAAGAGACTATTCTAAAGGGTGGTTATAACATAGGGTTTGGTGGAGAAATCACGATTTTAGTATTGGAATATGCATCTTTATCTGTAGCTGTGAGTAACAAGAATACTTAAATTAAACAATAGTGCAGACTTTGATAAGAGAGCTCTGATCTGAGTTAACACTGTTTTCAAATGCCAGTATACTCGTTTCCAGCATTCAAAGGGTTAACTGCAATAATTATTGGTTGTTGCTCATTAAGGTTTTTTTAATATTAACCCTTGGAATGCAATATTTTTAAAGTGGAATGACTCATTAGTGTTTAATGATAGAGTCCATTCAGTATGAAAGGCTTCCAGTTGTTAGAGGATTAGAATGACAAACACAAATACAGACCTTAATCAGCATGGCTTCTCTAGGAACCCTGTGATCAGAGTCTGCACTGTTTTCAAATGCCAGTGCAGTTGTTTCCTTAATTATTAAAATGACAAATGTCCCAATTCTAATATATTGTCAGAAACATATTTTATGGATATCTATTGGGGAAATATGTCTTAATGAAGAATGAGAAATTATTTCATCAAAACAACTGACTTAATTTAAGAAATAAATGTATTCAAACTATTACTCCATAAATACACCTTTCTATGCCTTTGCAAACAGAGTAGACCCAAATCAGATGGATCCTGCAGGGTCCGTTGTGTTTGCTTATGAAATAATATAGACCTGATTCTGCAGTTTCTGCTATGGCCAAAACTTTCTATGTTCCCAGACGTCCAGATAAAATGTGTGAATTTAAACATTATCAAGAATATCTCCTTTGTTTCTTCAACAAACCCTATACTGTGACCACTCTTTAGAATTGTCTCTTCGAGATGATTATAAAGAGCGGTCATAGTATAGGGTTTGGTAGAGAAATGATGTTTTTAGTATTTGGGTACACACTGTTATCTGTAGCTCTGTATGTTCTCAGGCCAATTTAAAAATGCATCTAATTAATAGTCATGATGTCATTAATTTCTTTCATGAATTGCCATGATGGTTTTGCAGATAGTTTTGCAGCAGTGTATATCCAGACCAGTCACTAGAGCAACTGAACAGGGTCTACATTGTCAAATTGCAGTTGTTGATAAGTGTCACTAAATGTAAACCCTGATCCAACTCATTGGCTTTTGGTAGTCTGGGTCTACATTGTTTACTAAAAAAGGAACTGTTTCCTCAGGAGCAGCTACACCTCCGCATTATATAGACACCTTGGCAAACAGTAGACCCAGACCAGTCTGCTCTCTTAATAAAGGTTCTTTTGTTTCTGCCATGGCTAAATATTCCTGTGTTCATGTGCCATTATAAAAATTAAATTCATTGAATATTCAAAATATCATTATATCTTACATCATGGGCTGTAAAACATCTTTCATTCATTCATTTTTACATGAATATTCATGGAGTAAAGGGTTAAGGTTTATGCTTTCCCAACTGTAATGACTGTGCATGATTCATAAATTTAAATCATTATTATCTTTAGAGAACAAATGGCAGCAGATTCTTGGCATCAGTAAATTCC
The DNA here is from genome assembly GCA_963576725.1 of Azorinus chamasolen. NCBI lineage: Eukaryota > Metazoa > Mollusca > Bivalvia > Cardiida > Solecurtidae > Azorinus > Azorinus chamasolen. Next base: position 43,570,161 of record OY755248.1, read on the forward strand.
AATTGCCATTTCTGATAGGTGAGCTGCATTGTAAATGAAATGAACAAATCAGACAGCTCCTGTAGTAGGAGTTGTCTAATCAGACTCTTTTCTGTTTGTTTATATGTTACAGATTGCTACTGTTAGCATGGAATTATTTTCCTTCTTTATGTGTTACAATAAAGACAAAACTTAAATTGTTTATAACTCATACTGAGCAGAGACTTACGTGACTATTCAAGTATAGGATTTAGCATTTCTCTTATATATACCCCATCCCCTTTCATGCCTTTGCAAACAGTAGAACCAGATCAGACAGGAGTGGCCTGATCAGGTTCTGCTTTGTTTGCTTATGGAACTATATAGATCTGAGTCCATGCTTATAAAGCTTTTTAGTTGAGTCTGAGTTCGTTCTCAAGCTTTTGATTGGTCAGATTTGAGCCTTTAAAAATTTCCTGTGTTCATATTCCATTATAAAAATTTGGTTGATTAATATTCATGAATTTTCTCCTAAATCCACTTGATCTGAATAGTGCCTCAGCATTCATTTTGATCCAATTTACAATTGTATATGCAAAAGATTATCATGACTCCTCTGTGAGTATTCACTGAAAGAGCTAAATTATTGTCAGTGATACTGATAAAGTGAACAATTTTCATTTTTTTCCTTGTTTAACTTTTAATATTCTGAGGTCAAATTTCTGATTAACATTGCAAACAGTTTGGATCCAGAAGAGATGCAGAGTAACTTGGGCATTTCATCAGGATCCAAACCATTTCACCCTTTACTTTATAAATAGGCATTTTAATGCCTTTGCAAACAGAGTAAACCCAGATTAGACAACTCCTATAGGAGCCATCTGATCAGGATCTGCTCTGTTTGCCTATGAAATAATATAGATCTGATTCCACAGTTTCTATCTAGGCTAAATATTCCTTTGTTCATTGTAAATCTTCATCTAATAATTATTCAGATCTAAGGTCATAATGTGCTGACCAGAATTTGCTTAACAGCTAATCTCCTCAAATAAACATCAAAGAAACGAGATAACTCCTTATGTCCTAGAATCAGTGCCTTACCCAGGGCTCTTTTAAAGAGCAATTGGTAGGAATTATGTTTTAGCAATCTGTTGCTGGAAATGATCCATGTTTCTTTCACCTTTAATATTTGCCAGAAATGTCTTGTAACCAGGTAAAGGTTGTAAGAGCGTTTACTTATGACAGGTATTTTGTCTCCTCCCGAAAGGTGTAATATGCACAAACACCGGGGTTTAGTCTAACCCTTTACTCCAATAAATAAGTCTGTGTATGCCTTTGCAAACAGAGCAGATCCAGATCAGATCTGGAACCTGTCTGATAAGGGTCTGCTCTGTTTGCTTATGAAATAATGTAGATGCGATTCTACAGTTTCTGCCTGAGCCAAAATGTCCCCTTAAAATAATATAATTAAAATTCGTGATTTCGTTATTTCTTACGTTATTATTATTGGAGTAAAGGGTTAACCCTTCATGCTATATGGGCCACATTGAGATTATCTTTGCAGTTTGGATCCAGATGAGACACCAAGTAACTGACTGTAGGTTTGAATAAAATGGTTTAGGAAATTGTGCTTTGAAAATTGAATCAAATGACAATTGTTATAGGTGCTACAAAATTCATGGGCACACATTTTAAGGCCTTTGCAAGCAGGTTAGACACCGATCAGACATCGGTAGGAACTGTATATGATCAGAGTTAGCTCTGTTTGCTTATGAAATAATATAGATCTGATTCCACAGCTTCTGTTAAGGACAAAAAATTCTGTATTCCTTTTTAGCTCATCTGAGCAAAGCTCAGGATGAGCTTTTGGGAGACTTGAATGTCCGTCGTGCGTCATGCGTCGTCCGTCGTCAACAATTTCCTTGTGAACACTCTAGTGGTCACAATTGTAGTCCAATCTTCATGAAATTTGGTCAGAATGAATGTCTCGGACGAGTTCGAAAGTGGGTTAAGTTGGATTAAAAACCAGGTCACTAGGTCAAATAGTAGGAAAACTTTATGAACCCTCTAGAGGTCACATTTTTAGCCCAATTTTCATGAAACTTGGTCAGAATGATTGTCTTGATAAAATCTTGGAGGAGTTTGAAAAGTGGGTTAAGTGGGGGTAAAAAACTAGGTCACTAGGTCAAACAGTAAAAAAAACCTTGTGAACACTCTAGTGGTCACATTTTTAGTCCAATCTTCATGAAACTTTGTCAGAATAAATGTCTTGATAAAATCTCGGACGAGTACAAAAGTGGGTCAAGTGGGGTTGAAAACTAGGTCACTAGGTCAAACAGTAGAAAAACCTTGTGAACACTCTGGTGGTCACATTTTTTGTCCAATCTTCATGAAACTTAGTCATAATGATTGTCTTGATAAAATCTCAAACAAGTTTGAAAGTGTGTTATGTGGGGATAAAAACTAGGTCACTAGGTCAAATAGTAGGAAAACCTTGTGAACACTCTAGAGGTCACATTTATAGCCAAATCTTCATGAAAATTGGTCAGAATGATTGTCCTAATAAAATCTTGGATAAGCTTGAAAGTGGGTTATATGAGGTCAAAAAGTAGGTCACTGGGTCATATCTTAGAAAAATCTAGTTTACACTCCAGTGGCCACATTTTTAGCCCAGTCTTCCTCAAACTTGCTCAGAGTGTGTGTCTTGGTGATATCAAGGTTGAGTGTGATCATGGGTTGGGTGGGAATAAAAAGTAGGTCATTAGGTCAAATCTTAGAAAAATTACTCTAGAGGGTACATTTTTAGCCCAATCTTCGCTGGTCAGAATCATTGTCTTGATAAAATCAATATACTAAATCTTTGAAATTCTTGTTCTGCAGAACCACTGCTCATGATCCACTATCAAGATTGTTCAAATATTGTCCCTAAGGTCAATATTGGCCCTACCCATGGGCTACCCAGCAATATCTTAAATCTATGGTAATCAGGTGAGCGATTAAGGGCCATCTTGGCCCTCTTGTTGAATATTCATGTAGTAAATTAATATTCATGATGTCATTATTTCTTACATGAAGTGGGGTTACTTGGAATTTTGGGTTAAATATCGAAAAACCCTTATCATATGCCAGCTTTTGCAGGAATTGCTGTTATAGGGAAGAAGTTTATGTTCTGAAAGAAATATGCTTTAGGCAGGCATTTACAGGCCAAATCTATGGATTTACTTTAAATATATTGACAGACAAGCTTAGGCAAATAGTGTAGACCCAGATCAACTTGCTTCGGAATGGGCAGCTTTATTTATACAAGGTCTGTGTTATTTGCTACTATGTCAGTCTTATTCAAAGCTAGCAAAAATGATTTCAAAATGACTTATTAATAAGGTTTACAAACTGGATGAGAGGGAAGGTTGGGTGTCCAAACATTTACAGCAAATAGGATACAATAAAACCCCTTCCAAATCGGGATTCTAGAAGAGAAGAATTTACATACTTTTAGGCAGGTGGCTGCTTAATGTAGGGTGAAAGTCATATCTATAGAAAGCTCCTAGAGGAGCTTTCTGCATGACTTTCACCCTGCATTAAGCTGCCACTTGTATCCAAGACCGATATTTATAAATGCTAAATTTAATGTCTAGTTTAGAAGAGTTTTACTGTATATCTTTTTGAAAATTGATACTATTAGCTAATGGTTTGCCCATTGTTTATCATGTTTGTGGTAAACACATCAAAGTACCAACACATCTGTGCCTCGTTGGTTCACCCTTATCCAACTATCTGCGACCTGACTCACATTTGCAAATAGCTGTGATCCAGATGAGACGCAGAGTAACTTGGCATCTCATCAGAATCCAAGCTGTTTGACACTTGGTAAATAATTTCTCAAAAAAATTGTCAAAATAGAAGTAGTAAAAATTGCACAAGATCCATAATTGAGCAGACATTATTTATTCACAGTGGGTTAAGGGTCTATTGTAATAATGTCTTTCCGACCAGCCTAGTAATTCCTATAATCATGTTTTTTTCCACCTGTAGCATTAACGATGTCAGCCATGATGATAAAACAGTGATCGAGAAGATTTAGGATGGATTGGTTTCTATGGCAATGTTCTGGTTCCAATTCACGTCTGTTCTCCTAAAAACCATCTTCGCCAAAGTATGAGAAAACAAATGCTAGTTGCTTCAATTCTCTAAGTTATTTCTTTAATTCAATTTTTGTCACTTGGAGATTACTTTTGGTTATCCATTCATCTGTTTGTTTTTCTGTCTGTTATGTTGGGCACACTGTGATACAATAAAATACAACTGTGACAGATACAGTTATATTTGAGCCAGTCTGTTTGTTTTATTGTCTGTTATACGGGACAATCTTTGATAAAAATACTACAGTGACTGTTGAGGGGTTTGTCAGACGTTGCTTCTTGACAGTACACTATGCCTTTTCAGCCATAGATATTTTCTGTGACATTATATACAGTAGACCCTCTTTATAACTGCCACTAAATTGTGTTAATTAGTTGGTATTTAGGACAGGCGGCTGCTTGAAGCAAGGTGAAAGTAAAACAGAACACTCCTATAGGAGCGATCAGTATTAATTTCACCTTGCTTTAAGCAGCCACATGCCTTTAACACAAAATACTTTATGTAATTTAGTGGCCGTTATAGAAAGGTTTTACTGTAGTTATGATTTTAAACTAATGAATAATGTTATACTAAATATACAAAATATTTTGTTGATGCACAATTATTAAAATCTGTAGCAAAAAGTGAGTTCTTGTTCGACAAAATGAATTTGAATCAATTAAACCTTAATTGTATGAATATTCATGTAAGAAATAATGACATCATGAATTATAAATAAGTAATAGATTAATTGTTTGAATAGTACAGGGACACAGGAAATGTTTTCCATGGCAGAAACTGTAGAATCCTATATACATTATATCGTAAGCAAACAGAGCAGACCCTGATCAGATGGCTCCTACAGGAGCTGTCTGATCTTGGTCTGCTCTGTTTGCAGAGGTGTAGAAAGGCGTATTTATGGGGTAAAGGGTTAACATATCACCTGTAATAATGGAGCTTCTTGCATTTTATACACAAGTGGTTGATTTAAATTCAGAATGAAAGCAATGCAGAAAGCTTTCTGTATTGCTCTCAGTCTACATTAAGCAACCCCCTTGCCCCTAACACACACACACTCCTTACAATCAGTTAAAGTTTCAAATGATAAGGATCAAGATTGAGACCCAAGCTATAGGATACAAGTTGTTTGCATAGTTTTGCCACTTGCAAAGAGTTGAAGTAAAGATACATATGCACTTAGCCCTTTACCCTATGAATACTCGTATCAGAAATAATGACTGGTTATTTAGCTGAAGTTTTATTGTGTTATAATGGCATTATGAACAAGGGAATTTTTATCATGGCAGAAACTGTAGATATGTGTACATCTATGCTATTTCATAGGCTAACAGAGCAGACATACAAGAGCCATCTGACCAGGATCGGCTATTTTTACAAAGGTACCAAAAGGAGTAAGAGTTAAATAATGTGCACTTAATGACTGGTAAAAAACCTTCTAATATACTTGGCAGGGTATCAGCTCGTTTTGGTAATTATCTTCAATAATTGTGAAAAATGCTTTAGGATTAGTTGATGTTGCACTTAGCAGAACCTTTTCCACACTACAAGTGAAATTGAGATAACCCTTTCCCGCATATTGACGACTTTTGACGACTCTGTAGAAGTCACTTTGTGAAACCATTGTGATAAATAGAGCATTTGCTCCTATAGGACAGGGTTGAGCGCAAGACTGTAGTAACTCTATTTTATGAAAGTTTACAGGAGAAGCAAAAAACATCCTTATTCGTGTAAAAATCGTAATAAATTCAAAACCTTTGATATTCATGCATTAAAAGAGAGATAAATAAATCCAGGCTCAGTTAAATAAATAAAGCTCCAGTACTTTTTGACATTTCTGTATCTTGATGAGTTACTACAGTCTTGCGCTAAATTTGGCAAATATTGGGGGTTTATTTGCCTGCAAGACTGTAGCAACTTGAGTTACGACAGTCTTGCATGCACAGCTTGACAAGAATAAGACAAATAAAGTCATGCAAGACTGTTGTAACATTTTGATTAAAGAGAAAAAAAATGCATCAGGGCATTTTATTTAGAAAAATAAACTATATTTTAACTAACTTTGGCTGTTTTTTCATCATATAAACATCAGTTTTATTTTGAACAGCATGTCATTCGGACCCTTCGTGAGCCTAAAAGTCTTAAGTTATGAACCATCTTTTAAACACATACACACACACTAAATAATAGCATTATATCATATACATTTGTTGCTTGATCAAATGTTTGATGCTAGTCCTTATTTCACTACCATGCCCTATGGTATGGTGATTCTAACATCTCACACCCTAGGATTTGGTGAAGCAAAAGAAGGAAATATGAACCCATTCCGACATTGTATTATGAGTTGCAACAATATATATATAAGCTCCTCCCATATAAATATAACTCATTTTAATCATTCTGATGCTATCCTAAGCATATATTCAAGCTAGTACAAATAAGTTTTGACCCTGATCAGAAGCTCCTGAAGGAATTGTCTGACCAGACTCTGCACTGTCTGTATATAGAGGGCTTGGTGTAAATATATTGCAACTCCTTCACTAAAGTCAAGTATAGTTTTCCGCCAAACCTTTGATATACAGTCTGTCTTATCTAAATCTGAACTTTAAACTGAAGAAACAAAACTATCTAATTATTTTAGTAACGATGATGAGGCATGTGTCAAAAATAGTTGGAAGCTATTTTAGCTGCTAGTGTGTGGCAGTGAAAACTTACCAGTCACTATACTTATATAAGCAGAGTGGCTGATCTGAGTATACACTGTTTATGACATCCAAAATTAATGCTGGTTTTTTTATATATATATATTTAGGAATCTTATAAGCAATTCTATTGTCTGGTTATAAGCATTTTCTTCATTTATCATCTTTCCTGTAAATCACACAGAACCTTAAAGCTTACTGATGAGGTAGAATTAGTATTGTGTTGTTGGAATAATGGGCGTCTTTTGTTGGTTATCTGTCCCTGTCTAACTAGGTGACGCTGCCACTGAGTAGGTCCTTTGATACACTTTTGTTATCCATTATTGATTGATTTCGAACTGATTACACACACACACGATTTAATGTCGAGAATAACTAAGGATTTAACATTATAATTGTATGCATTTTCAAGTTTTATTTTGTTATCTAGCTTGCATGTTTTTAAAAATGCAGATAAGTGATCAGTTTTACCCAAAACCTAAGAAACCGACAGAAATGCATGATTGAACTGACTAACCACATTTCAGACCACTACTTAAATGTTAAAATGTCTTTTTTAAATCATTTAACCCATAATATGCCTTTTAATGACTATGCAAACAGAGAAGACCCAGATCAGACAGATCATTAGGGAGCCGTCTGATCAGGATCTGCTCTGTTTGCTATGATATAATATAGATCTGATTCCACAGTTTCTGCCATGCCCAAAATTTCCTGTGTTAATATATGATTACAAAATTAATTTAATTAATATTCATGATGACATCATTTCTTACATGGCATGTAAATTTATGAAAAGTTAGAAAAAATTAATACAATTTGGATACTATCAGAAGCTATTATAATAAAAAGTCACCAATAAGAATGATAGTCATAGAATGACTGAAAGAATTTAATTTTAATCTAGAGTGTTGTATCTGAATGATGTTTAAAAAACAAACAATGCAGACGCTGATGAAAAACCTCTAGAAAGCACACATCAGGGTCAAAATTAGTAGATGTCTTATAGACTGGTGTCCTACATTTTGTAAGGGTTAAATATTTTAATTTTATTTGACATCTGAGGTGATTCTGATATAAATTAAGGTCGTGGGTTCGATCCCCTGCCACGACAGACCAAAAGTCGTTAAAAGTTGGTACTAATAGCTCCCTTGTCTACGCTCAACATTAAAAGATGTAGTTCTAGGACTGGTCGGCTCAGTGTCGGGATAATGTGACTGGGTGGGTTGCCCTTGCCATGTGCCCGCGGCAGGGGTATTTCAGTGAGGCAGCACTATAACTTGTCTCATGCGGGTGCTGTCTTCAAACAACTGAAATACTGTTTGGTCGGACGTTAACCCAACTCACTCACTCACTCTGATATAAATTAGAAATATATTCAGAACACAGCAAAAGGAAAGTGTATTGGGTCAAATAGTATGAATTCTAATCAGTCATAATACTTTTTTTACAATCTAATCTGGATCAAACTGCTTGAACATTTTAACCGTTTACTCCATGAATATTCATGTAAGAAATGATGGCATCATGAATATTAGATTAATTTTTAAATGGCATATTAACACATGAATGTTTTGTAAAAGTATGAACTATAGAATTAGATCTTGATCTACTCTGTATGCAAAGGCATAGAAAGTCTTATTCATGGAGGAAAGGGTTAAAATAGTTATTTTTTTATAATGTTATATCTTGTTTAAGTGTATTATTTGTAGAATTTCAATGTGTATTTTTATCGCAATTTGCATGTACTATTTGAGGGCGAATTTCACCTAATAATTTCCATACAAACTGACCAAAGTTTTACTTGTAATAATTAAAGTAAGTATGGACTCTCAAATGAACAAACATGAAGAAATATTAAAATAAAAGCTACAGTGTATATCTAACAAACAAGGGCATACACAATATCATTGAAGTCAGATTTTACATTGTGACAGGGGAAGTGTAATGTCCAGTCCTAAAAGTGTAATGTAATGTCTAACCCACCCTCTTTTTTTCTCTGTTTGTGGAAAATGGTTAAAAGAACTTTATTTATGTTCAAAATTTAGGAAGTTTTCATTTCATCTACATGATTTAATCCTTTTTGTTGATCAATCTTATCATGAATAAACACATACAATGACGATTTATAAAATCAGAAAATATCTGGGTGTGGGACCTGCTCGGTGCATCAGCACCACCTATAATTGAATTTGGGGAGATAACCGACAAAAGACGCCCATTCAATGTTTCTGCATCAGTTGGTTCAACTTATGCTCATGTTCTACATGAGAATTAGTCATAATTAAAATATAAGTGATATAATAATTAGTATATAATTATTATATCACTCACATTCTACAAATGCTTAAGTTAGCTAGATTAGGTTTGGTCCTGATTATTAAAAATCTTATTCATGTGGCCCTACTTAGAATTTTTCAACATAAGGTTAACAAGATTTATTCACTATAATCAGGCTAGAAGAATTAAGTAACATATACCATCTTAAGATACCTTTTGTTAAATTTATAAGGCAAACAGTGCACACCCTAATCTCAGGGCTCATTCAACAAACTTTAAATATGGATATACACTGTTTGAAAAAACGACAAATTTTCTCAAGGGTAGAAGATAAAAGAAGGACAGGCATAATAGAGCTTGAAGAATGTAGGTAAAAATGCCATAGGTAAAATTTTTAATATGCCATAGGTAAACATGCCACAGGTAAAGTGGTAAATATACCATAGGGAAAAATGCCAGAGGTATATAAATAAACAATTTGGTAACATTGTATTTATAAAAGGAAAACTGTGTGAAAAAAATATGTTATAATATCATATAAAATTATGGTAATAATCAAATTCGGTAATTTAAAACCATTTAAATGTTATATATAAATCATTTTTATTATCATAGATTCAGACCCCAAATCAAAGGAACTGAACTATCAATGTCCTACAGATTACTTGCAAACTGTGAATTTGAGGGTAAAATATGAATGGGGATGTCAATTAACCTATTCACTCATAATCCCGCACTCAGTAAACAGACAAGACCCAGATCAGACAGCTCCTATAGGAGCTGTCTGATCAGGGTTTGCTGTTTGTTTGCACATTGAAATTGATAAATCTAGCACTGTCTAGTATCTAACATAGCTTAATTATTCCATCTTCCGTGTTAAAATATAAGTTTTTTCTCCATGAATATTCAGTAGGTATTTGGAAATCAAAGTAAATATAGAACAGGGAAAGAGGTAAAGATCAAATCTAATTATGTTGTTCAGATTAAATGCAATGTGTTAAACTTAACCTTTTAATGAGTATGATGTTTTCAGATTTAAGCCTTGTCCCTCATATAAACGTGTTTCCATGCATGTGCAGACAGAGTAGATCCAGATCAGACAGCTCCTATAGGAGCCATCTGTTCAGGGTCTGCTCTGTTTGCTAGTGGTATTTGAAAGATCTGTTTCTTTACTTTCTGAAATGGCTACAATGTTTCACCTTCCATATTTCATCATAACTATTTTATCCATTAATATTCATTAGGTATTGAAAGCACTGCCACACATCATTCATACACTGTTTGTTAGGGGTATTTATAAGAAAATGAAGAGATCCAAAATCAAATGTGTAACAGTGATCATAGGTTTCATTGGTTGGTCAATTTGCTGGGCATTCTGGACCGAAATTTTGTCCCCACCCCTATCATTTTCTTCAAGTTTACCATTTTAAACAAACAAAATTACTCAAAACTTAAATATAGGTTTTCCTTTCATAAATTCAAAATACAATGTTACCAAATTGTTTTTATATATATATCTGGCATTTTTACTTATGGCATTTTTACTTATGGCATTTTTACCTCTGGCATTTTTACCTATGGCATTTTTACCACTTTACCTATGACATGTTTACCTAATACCTATATAATATATATGGCATTTTTACCACACCCCAGCTAAACTTACCAGTACCTCAGAAGTTATGTACATTACTTGTTTAGAAATACACAATCAATCAACTGGCCACTACACTCTTCTTGTTCAGTGCTATTATAGTATCAGTTTGATAAACTCTGATAAGATGAGATCCTTCCAAAGTAAAAACAGCAAGCAAAAAGAGAAAATTGCAGACTCTATTTTGTTCATGAACATTAATTAATAATTAGTGCAACAACGCTCATGCCCCCTAGCATCGGCTTAAGTGGTTTCAGTTTTCAATACTTAAATCACTGAAATTGATGATCCCCGAAGGACCAGAATATATATAACAACACTGAGAATGAAGTACGGGGTGACCTTTTTATGGCCACCACACAAGCACTTTACATCTGCTGTCATAATTTAATAATTATGATGTCACAATATTAAGTTACTACACTTTTGCAAGTTAGTTAACATGTATACTTGTAGCCTTTGTGCCTGCATTACAGTAGCAACTCAAGTTACTACAGTATTGCAAGTCAAAGTTTGTGTGTTTTATTACTAATGTTCTTGCAAGACAGTAGTAACTTGAGTTACTACTGTCTTGCGTGCAAGATGTTTGTCTGTTTGAGTTACTACATTTCTGCATTTTCAGAATATCTATCTAAATAATGGGAGAATAGCTCTGGAATTTTTTCAGGTTATGTACTATTATAAAATAGTGTAAAAAATCAAAAAAAGTCATTTTTAGTAAAAAGTGCAGTTACGACAGTCTTGCGCTCAACCCTATGGGAGCTGCATTACTTTTGACCTGCATTAAGCTACCACCTGCCTTCCTGACCCATAATTAGATATGTTTTAATGGCCACTTAAGACAGGTTCTACTGTATGTGTGAAGGATTCTATTTGTAATGTGTTTAATCTTTTACCTGATAGGCATTTTTGACACCGTTGCTAGTGTAGTAGAACTAAAACCATATAGATCTGATGCTACAGTCTCTGCCAGTGCCAACACACCCTGTATTTATATATATCATTATAAACATTCAGCTGATAAATATTCATAATGTCGTTATTTCTTACATGAATATTCACCGTGTAAAGGGTTAAGGTAATGGCATTTAAGTATTTGATCTGACTGCGGTCTAGCAAAAACTGTCGTAATGTAGGTTTGATTGTGCAAGCAGACCTAGGAAATATGATAGATTATGAGTGACAGATAGGTAACGATCATCTGATCTGATTATCAGGTAGACTGCCATGTTTAACCATTTACATAAAGCTTTGTCTAGGAGTATTGCCAAGATCTACAAGAGTTGTAGTAGCATCGTAGTATAACTCACAAGTATATGAAAAGCTTGTTGTGAAATCTCACTTATATATTATAAGACTTCTAACCCTTTCAACATTAACTTTGGTCCTCAGAAAACTTGCAGAGTAATATTAACCCTTTACTCCATATATACGCCTTTCTATGCCTTAGCAAACGGAGTAGACCCAGATCAGATGGCTCCTATAGGAGCCATCTGATCAGGGTCTGCTCTGTTTGCTTATGATTTAATATAGATATGATTCTACAGTTTCTGCCTTGATCAAATATTCCTGTCTCCATCTCTCCATTTGTTATTATAACTAATTAATATTCATGATGTCACTATTTCTTACATTAATACACATGGAGGAAAGGGTTAATTTATAGCAGTGTGGGAGTGTACATGCATTAGTCTGTCCATCTGTCAGTCTGTTAGTATTCCATAATTATGACACAGAACAAGCTGTGGCACACAGAATCATCAAACCTTGCACAAGCGTACAGAACACACTGTGGCAAACCCTTGCAAAAGAGAAAAGACAAACTGTGTCACACAGAATAACCAAACCTTGAACAAGAGTACAGAACACACTGGCACATATAGTCATCAAGCACAGAAAAAACTGTGGCACACAGAATAATCAAACCATGAACAGGAGTACAGAACAAACTGTGGCAAACCGAATAATCAGACCTTGTACAAGAGCACAGAACAAACTTTGGTGCATAGAAGAGTCAGACATTGCACAAAAGTACAGAACAAACCATGACACGCAGAACAATCAAACATTGCATGAAAGCACAGAACAAACTGTTGCACACAGAAAAATCAAATCTTTTACAGGAACACAGAAAAAACTGGCACACAGAATTGTGAAATCTGGAAATACAGTACAGAACAAACTCTTGCACACAGAATCATTTAACTTTGTACAAGATCACAGAACAAACTATGACATACAGAATAGATAAACCGTGTACAAGAGCATAGAACAAACTGTAGCACACAGAATTGTCAATTCTTGTACAAGAGCACAGAACAAACTGTAACACTCAGAATAGTCAAATTTTGTACAAGAGCACAGAACAAATTGTGGCACACAGAATAGTCAAATCTTGTACAAGAGTGCAGAACAAACTGTAATGCATGGAATAGTCAAATCTTGTACAAACTGTAACACATGGAATAGTCAAATATATTACAAGAGCACAGAACAAACTGTAGCACACAGAATAGAATAGTCAAATATTGTACAAGAGCACAGAACAAACTGTAGCACACAGAATAGTCAAATATTGTACAAGAGAACAGAACAAACTGTGGCACACAGAATAGTCAATTCTTGTACAAGAGCACAGAACAAACTGTAACACACTGAATAGTCATATCTTGTACAAGAGCACAGAACAACTTGTGGCACAGGGAATAGTCAAATATTGTACAAGAGCACATAACAAATTGTGGCACACAGAATTGTCAAATCTTGTACTAGAGTACAGAACAAACTCTTGCACACAGAATCATTAAACTTTGTACAAGAGCATAGAACAAACTATAGCACACAGAATAGTCAAACCTTGTACAAGATCACAGAAAATATATGGCACACAGAATAATCGTGCAAACCTTGCACAAGAGCACAGAACAAACTCTGGCACACAGAACCATCATGCAAATCTTGAACATGATCACAGAACAAACTGTGGCACACAGAATTATCGTGCAAACCTTGTACAAGAGCACAGAACAAACTTTAGCACACAGAATAGTCAAATCTTGTACAAGAGCACAAAACAAACTATAACACACAGAATTGTCAAATATTGTACAAGAGCACGGAACAAACTGTAACACAGGGAATAGTCGTATCTTGTACAAGAGTGCAGAACAAACTGTAACACATGGAATAGTCAAATCTTGTACAAGAGCATAGAAGAAACTGTAGCACACAGAATTGTCAAATCTTGTACAAGAGCACAGAACAAACTGTAGCACACAGAATTGTCGAATCTTGTACAAGAGCACAGCACAAACTGTAACACAAGAAATAGTCAAATCTTGTACAAGAGCACAGAACAAACTGTAACACACAGAATAGTCAAATCTTGTACAAGAGCACAGAACAAACTGTAACACACGAAATAGTCAAATCTTGTACAAGAGCACAGAACAAACTATGGTACACAGAATTGTCAAATCTTGTACAAGATCACAGAACAAACTATGACACACAGAATAGATAAACCGTGTACAGGAGCACAGAACAAACTGTGGCACACAGAATAGTCAAAGCTTGTACAAGAGTACAGAACGAACTGTAACACACAGAATAGTCATATCTTGTACAAGAGCGCAGAACAAACTGTAACACATGGAATAGTCAAATCTTGTACCAGAGCACAGAACAAACTGTAGCACACAGAATAGTCAAATCTTGCACAAGAGCACAGAACAAACTGTAACACATGGAATAGTCATATCATGTACAAGAGTGCAGAACAAACTGTAACACATTGAATAGTCAAATCTTGTACAAGAGCAGAGAACAAACTGTAGCACACAGAATAGTCAAATCTTGTACAAGCGTGCAGAACAACCTGTAACACATGGAATAGTCAAATATTTTACAAGAGCACAGAACAAACTGTAGCAGACGGAATAGTCAAATCTTGTACAAGAGTGCAGAACAATCTGTAACACACAGAATAGTCAAATCTTGTACAAGAGCACAGAACAAAATGTAACACACTGAATAGTCATATCTTGTACAAGAGCACAGAACAAATTGTGGCACACGGAATAGTCAAATATTGTACAAGAGCACAGAACAAATTGTGGCACACAGAATTGTCAAATCTTGTACTAGAGCACAGAACAAACTTTTGCACACAGAATCATTAAACTTTGTACAAGAGCATAGAACAAACTATAGCACACAGAATAGTCAAACCTTGTACAAGATCACAGAAAAAATGTGGCACACAGAATCATCGTGGAAAGCTTGCACAAGAGCACAGAACAAACTCTGGCACACAGAACCATCATGCAAATCTTGAACATGATCACAGAACAAACTGTGGCACACAGAATTATCGTGCAAACCTTGTACAAGAGCACAAAACAAACTGTGGCACACAGAATAGTCAAACCTTGTACAAGAGCACAAAACAAACTGTGGCACACAGAATCGTCATGCAAACCTTGTACAAGAGCACAAAACAAACTGTGGCACACAGAATAGTCAAACCTTGTACAAGAGCACAAAACAAACTGTGGCACACAGAATGGTCAAAACCTTGTACAAGAGCACAAAACAAACTGTGGCACACAGAATCGTCATGCAAACCTTGCACAGGAGCACAGAACAATCTGGCACACAGAATCAACAGCACAGAATAAACTGTGGCATAAAGAATCATCACACAAGAGTACATAACAAACTGGCCATGGAAACATCATACCTTGCATGCTTGTGCCTCATGCTTTTCAAGGTCAAGGGGGCAGATTGAAGAATTATGATATGAGTGCTATTAGGGATGGATGCTATGCTTTGAGGTATTCTTTGTTTCTATATTCATGCTATCCTAATTACCCTGTGTATTTAAACAGACAAACAAATTGGCAAGTGCAAAACCAGATCAAATGACTCTTAAAGGAGCTGCTTGATCAGGGTTTATACTAGTTGCTACTATTTCAGTCAAACTTAATTTATTCAAGTGGTGCCAAATTGAATCGAGAAAGCAAACAATACAAAAGCCTTCTGGGTCTACACTATTTGCAAACACAAGTGTACCAGATTAACCCTTTCCTTGTCGAATAGTCATGCAAGAAATGATGAAATCCTGAATATTTATTAGCTGAAATTTTATAATGGCATATTTACAGAAGAATGTTTGGTATTGGTAGAAACTATAGAGTCAGATCTATTATAATTTTATAAGCAAACAGAGCAGATTCTGGTCAGATGGCACCCATAGGAGCCATCTGATCTGTGTCTATTCTGTTTATAAATGCATGAAAAAGGGTTTGTATGAAGGAAAGGGTTAAGTTTAACACAGGGTATGAAAAGAAATGCAACATCCAACTTTAAAGGAATTGAAATCGAGGACAAATTTTACAATTAACAATTATCCCTTAATTACTCTGCTGTGTGACCTGACTAGCATTTGCAAACAGCTTGGAGCCAAATGAGATGCCAAGTAACTCAACATCACATTAGGATCCAAGCTGTTGGATGCTCGTGCCAATTGTTTCTCCAAAAAGTAACAGATCAAAATTTAATCAGACATTGTTTACAGCAGGATAAGGGGTTGATAACATGCAAAGAGATGAATTTATGTAATTAAATTGAAGCTAACACAACAGATATGGAAATAGGCAGCTAATTGTCATAGAGCCAACAGCTAATGGGAAAATGCCTCAATACATTCTCATTTTCTAGTTTCAATGGATAGTTACAGAGTTATGAGCTGGAACATTGCCTGCATAAGGAAACATTACAATTGGCAACAACTGAATTAAACCTTTAGAATATTCATGTAAGAAATAATGGCATCGTGGTCATAAATTTCAGTAGAACCTGCATATAGTGGCGATATAATAAATAAACATTGAGTCTATAAGAGCAGGTGGTTGTTTAATGCAGGACAAACGTAATGCGAAACAACCTCCTAGAGTAGTTTTTTGCATTAAGCTACTGCCTGTCTTTAAACCCCTGAAATAGACTTATTTTTGTGGACCTTATTTTACTGTAACTGACTTTTTGATGTTTTAAAGGCCTGGCAGTAACTGAAGAATCAGATCTATTGATATTATGTAATTAGCAACCAGAGCAGAACTCCTACAGGAATTGCCTGATCTTGGTCTACCCTGTTTGCAAATGCATAAAAAATTGTTTATCCCTTTCCTTTATGTAAATGTGTTTTCATGCATTTGCAAACAGAGTAGACCCAGATCAGACGGCTCCTATTGGAGCCTTCTGATCAGGGTTAGCTCTGTTTGGTAATGGAATTTAAAAGATCTGTGTCTTTACTTTCTAAAATGGCTACAATGTTCTACCTTCCATAATTATTTAATTATAACTATTTTGTACATGTATACCCAGTAGGTACCGGGTATTGGAAGTTTGGAACAGGGAAAGTGTTAAATGAGAAAAAGAGTTAATTGCAAAGAGGAATGAATCATCATTGTTTAATTATTGACTATTATGCACTATGAAATACTTTTTTGATTGACAAACAGTGCAGATCTGGCCAGAGGGCTTCTTTTCTCTGTTTGCAAATGCAAGTTTTCTCTTTTTGAAAGGGCTAATTTGAACAAGCTTGAATCATTTTGAAATCAATGCATACCTTTAACTATTTACTCCATGGATATTCATGTAAGAAATAATGACATCATAAAATCAATTGGATTAAGTTTTAAAATGGCATATTAAAATGATTTTTTTTCCAAAGCAGACAGGATGCATATGGTGGCTGGGCATATACACATATGCACATGCATACACATGGTTAAACAAGTCAAAACTTAACCATTGCTGAAAAGGTTTTAAAATTTGATACCTCACTTGGGTAAGGTTCCAGAATTTCTCACACAAACTTCCAGAATTTAGAATGTTGTGATTTTCAAAAGCTTTGAAGTTTGGATAAAGTATAAATATGACATAATGATCGTTGAATTTACCAGTTCAACACATACATTAGAAGTCCAATCCTTTAATAATTATCCCATCATTGCTAACTGTAGTCCAACATTGCTTTTTGGTGTCCTGATGGGCATGATTTTCAATTAACATCTCAAGTAAAAGTTACCTAAGCGACACTCCAGTATAATTATATTTAAATCAGTTCAGTGATTTCACTGGAGAATTTTTTTAATTTCAACTTTAGTCATGGGCAATGAGCCCTGCCACTGGAGGCCAAGTGTGTAAAACGTATCAAACTGGTTTGAAGAAAAATGTTAGAGGGTCACTCATATAAAGAGGGTCACTCATATAAAAATCTGACCACTGGTTTCAGAGAACAGAATTTTCTGTAACATTTCACTACATATTAGTAGTCATATTTATACAGACAATTAGCTATGCCCATGGCATCCACACTTGTCAACACACCCCAACGGCCTGAAGATATTGGTAGAGGTTAATCTAAACAACATTTCATTATCTTTTAAAAAAATTAAACATATCTACTATTGCCATTTAGGAAAGTTAGCTCACCCCTGTTGGCCACGCTTCTAAAAATCAAATAGTTTGAACAATATTGGTAGAGGCACCTAGAGATCATTTCTGCCAAATTTCAGTGAAAATGGACTAGTGAAACGTTTTTCTTCTGTTTGCCAGTGCAAAACAAGTTCTGAATCAATTTCAATGTTTTGAACAAAAAATGAAAGAGGATCTCATTGAGCAATGACTGCTTCTGTGAACTTTGTTGACCCAGGTATTTTAGAAGAAAATTTATTGTTGTTTAAGTTTATTGTTGACAGACAATGCATGCCAATGGATATATGATAAGCACTATCAAAGTAGTTCACAATGAGGACTTCGTGCCTGTTTGAGCTAAAACAATTGAAAGAAATGATATGCAACAGGACACTGTAGCTCTTTCCTCACTTTTCAGTTATTGAAATTCAGATTAAATGTCTGTAGAAAGACACTTTAATGTACCTTTTCAATACAAAGTTGACCAAGAATTGAGTAACTTTACACACAGGCAAAATGTGTGTTAAATCCCTCATACACAATCATGTCAATACTGGTGGTACTTTGATAGCCATTTTCTATATAACAGTTGTTGTATAATTACATAACGGTATATCGTCACTGTCTACAAGTTTTTTGCTGTGCAATCACTACTGTGGAGTGCACTGGTTGCACAATCAACTTGTAAAATTAATAGTGTAGACCCTGATGAGACAGCTCCTGCAGGAGCTGTCTCATCTGGGTCTTCACTATTTACAGGTAGGTATATTGACGTGAATAGCAAGCGAAGGGTTAAATGACGTCACTGTTCTTTACACACCAATTTAGGATCTACAATGGGAGCAAGACTTGCATTTAATTAAAATCCTAATGCATGCATGTATTGATTCTGTTCCATTTAATTACTTTCTCATCTAATACCATAAGTTTGTTTTGAAGATGTTGGATTAGTTGTAATTAAACCCTTGTCGGCCCAGCTGATAGTGGAATTGCTGTTTTAATAATGTATATATGCCTACTTGAGCTAAATATTACTTGAGCTAAATATACTGAAGTACAGTCTACTCTCGTTATCTCCAATTTCAAGGGACCATCAAAATTAACTGGAGTTAATGAGAGTTGGAGTTATCCAAAGTCACTTACATACATTGTGTACATGCAATGTGTGCTTATTATACACTTCGTTTACTGAATTACTAGTATTGAATAAATAAATAATACAAGGATATGGAACAGTTCATTTTTTTATTATTCGGCTTACTGTAATTAATGCACTAAGAACATAATTATAGAATTTACAGCTTGAATGATACATGTCTTGCTGAATGTGCATTTTTATACGCACTATTGATTAACTCATGGCAAAGCATAGTGTGAGTTCGACCATCAACCAATGGTCACTACGGTCGATGTTTGAACGCAACTGGTCAAAGTTTGGGTTAGCTCCACTTTAGTTCAACTTCAGTCCGACCATACTACAACTGTTGTTCTGTCCATAAACACTAAACTGATGTCATTTCCTCTAACAGGAGACAGTTCGATCAACATTTAGTCAAACAATTGTCACAACAGCCGATGCTCGAACTCACCTGTAATCTGCTTGTGTTTTATGTAAGCCGTCATATGTAATTTCGTTTAAATATAAGTTTGGCTATTAATGATAACAACTATGGCGGTTATTGGCGTCAGTGTTTTGACAGTTTGCAAAGATCAGATATCATTTGAGCATCGAGGTGACAACCTAGTTCTCAAGTTGATAGAAAGGTGTGAAAGTTTGTCTTCACGCCCGGCCAGCAGGTAGTTCGACTTACACTAACAGTTTATAGTTTGGTAGATTCTCGTCTGACCAGAAAATAAATTGGAGTTGGAGAACATTTAGAGTTAACGAACTTTGACTTAGATCCGTAGTCAAATTATATAGATAAAGATGGAAATAATTTGGGACCGAGAAAACTGTTGGAGTTAGCGAAGATTTTGAGTTATCCGAGTTGGAGTAAACAAGAGTAGACTGTACATCAACTCTTAACACTTGGGGCCAACTACGTATTGTCATCAAAAGTTTTGCTACAACAATTTATTTTAGACCAATTGTTTTCCCACGAAGCCAGTGTCTATATTAGGAAATGTTTTCCTACGAAAACAAAGTTGCCTTCGTACATAAACAAATCTATTATAATACCTATATAAATTCTTGTAGCAAAAAATTTGATAATCATAACGTAGTTGGCTTAATGTCATACAGCGCTACAATCCGCTTCCTAGAAATTTCCATATACCGCTCGTAACCGCTTGAATTACTTAGCGGTAGGAAGTAAATCTTCAACAGTGAGAGTACATTTCATACTCAGCAGGAAATAGTGTTAGAATTAACTCCCTAACAAATTTAGCGTGGACCATCAAGTTTTCCTACAAATTTAACGAAGATAATTAACGTAAATGCATCAAAACAATTTGACCAAACAAAATGGTGGACATTGATTCAGAAGGGTCTGTTTTTGGCAATATGATCGACTACCGTACTTTGGGAATAATTGACCGTGGTTAATAATTGGCCTATTTCGCCACCAGGTATGAAAGGGCGAAAATGTAACGCACCAAAATATATCCGTGACAAACAAATAACACTTTGTCACCAATATGTAACTGATCCATAGTACACACACAGATTAACACCTACGCGAGGCACTACCGTAATTAATTCATGGCAGATACAGATTCAGCAATTACAGCGATATTGCTTGAGTGCTTAATCACTGCTTTCTTGTATAATTAGTGTGCAATTCAATCATTTACACACACGTCGGAAACAAAAAAAAATATTTACGCTTAGCTGATATACCTTATACTCACCGTTTTATCCCTGGAATTGGACATGACAGGAAATAGCATTTTCCTACTTCTAGTATTTCCGTTTTAACAATAACAACTTGAATACTTGAAATTAACCAAAGGTAGAATAATCTTTTCTACTTTCGATTCATATATGTGTTCATTTTTTGCCCCTTTAATCCCAAAATGGTGAAAATTAAACTTACCAAAATAAAACACCGGCATTTTAAAGCAAAGTGGCGAAAATATCATGACGCCAATTATTCCCAAAGTACAGTATTTAGTGCGTGATGGAGCACAAGGCTTCGGAAATGACAAACAACCAGAACTTAGGCAACCCTGTATTGCAAAAATTATGACTGTCAATAGGTATGAACAACTTACAAGAGCCCAACATTTGAATGACTCCACTGCAAACATACCCCGTGGTCATCCTGATCATGACAAACCCTAGTAGCTTTGCTGTACTTTTTGCTGGAGTTTCAAAATGAAATAAACTTTTCTGTTACATGACCAACACTTAGGTAACCTAGCATAGCAAACAGTTACATAACAAGCCCCAGACCAGAAGTCTCATTGAAGAATGTTCTGATCAGGGTATGCCGACAGGTATTTGCCATTCAAAAACTTTCTGTAACTTGAACATAATCATGAGAACAGAAACTGTCATGGACCATCCCAAAATTCTGTATTCAACAAGTGAGAAACACTCAAAATTCCTGGTGTTTGAAAACTTAACACTTGAATGCCAGAAAGAAGTGTAGTGGCATATGTGAACAATGAAGATCCAGATCAAATAGCTTCCAGAAGAACTCTCTGATCAGTGTCTGCACTGTTTTTCATTCAATATCCTCTAACAAATTACACCCTTTCATACTGAATGGACTGTACTATTTAAACAATGATGGACGATTCCACTTTGAAAATTCAGGACGCTAAGGGTTAAAAGTACCCAGCCATCAACTAGTTCAGATTGATGAATTGCTTCTGACACCGGTAACAATAAATGTTATCGCTGTTTAAGTTCTAAAGTTTGTGAAAGAGCTAACAAACTGCACTTTTTAATGAATTTTAAAGTTATTTGAAAGCAAATGTTGCCAACTTTTTCTACTATAAAAAGCTCATTAATGTTACAGAACTGATTGAGTCTAAGACAAAGTGTGATGTAAACGGATAGGTAATATTATGTGAAAGAAACTCAAAATTCCATAAAGATTTTAGCATGTCAGATTAGTAGAAGTCCAAATGAGTGTTTTAACCCTTTCCTTCATATAAATGCCTTTTCATGCCTTTGAAAAAAGAATTGACCCAGATCAGATGGCTTCTATAAAAGCCGTCTGATCAGAGTCTATTCTGTTTGCTTATGACATTACATTGATCTGGTTCTTCAGCTTTTGTCTATAAGCCAACAATTCGTTTTTAATTTTTATTCTAAAAGAATTGAGTTAGTGAATATTCATGAAATGATCCAATTCTTGAAAAAAATGTTTATTCGGGAAAGAGTTAAGCAGGAGATTTTCAGGCCGATACAAGGGATATGAATTTTGTTAAGGCTTTGAATACTGAATGTTCTAAGTGGAATGGCATATCAGTTTGTAACTAACCCTTTCCCTGTTCTATGTATATTTCAAATTGTTCTTTTATAAATATTTATTGTAAAAGAAATAATGACATCACAAATATATATTAGCTGATTTTTTTATAATGGCAAATGAACAGGGGAGGAACTGCTGAAGTAGATGTATATAATTCTCTAAGCAAACAGAGAAGACCCTGATCAGATGGTTCCTACAGAAGCCATCAATTGGGTCTACTCTGTTTGCAAAGTTGTTTAAAAGGCATCTCTATCTTTTTATCGCAATAATACCTGATTGGGATCTGCACTATTTGCCACTCTTAACTCTTTCACTGTCAAGTATTATCAGCTGCAAAAGTTCATGTTTGTTACAAGTTTATTTTTCAAATTTTCTTTCTTTTTGTTTCAAAAATTATTTACTTGACATCTCATGGATCAAAACGTTTGCAAAAATCATCACAGATTGGTCATTTATAAATATGAAGAAACAGTTATTTCTGCAAAATTAACTCTTCAATATGATTTGTACATTTCACTGTGGGTGTTAACCCTTCGCTTGCTTTTCACGTCAATATACCTACCTGTAAATAGTGAAGACCCAGATGAGACAGCTCCTGCAGGAGCTCTCTCATCTGGGTCTGCACTATTTACAAATTGATTGTGCAACCAGTGCACTCCATAGCAGTGATTGCACAGAGAAATAATTGTAGACAGTGAAGATATATGTAATTATACAACTGGGCATGGGGGATAATGAAGAAGAAATGTTTTTTAAAATTCAGCAAGAGAAGGGTTAAGTGTTCAAAGGATTAAGTCTTAGCACTCTAAATAAATATTGCCTACAAAATTAAATTTTGTTGTCTGCATGCAAGAATTCTCAATATCAAAATTTCTTACATTTCTCTTCAATATAGTTAGAGTGTCAAACATAGTGTCAAACAGCTAAGACCCTGATTAGATGCCTTATTACTCAGCAGCTCATCTGGATCCAAACAGTTTGCATTGGTTATCAGTTTTTTGGCACAGGGTAAGACACCGCTGGGCAATTACTTTGATTATTAGATCAGTGAGTTCATCCCAGCATCAATGGACAGGTGGTAAAGTTTTTTCTTAGCTTTAACCCTTCCAGTGTGGAAAACGAGTCACTAATGTCCTTTGCAAACAGTGTAGACCCAGATGAGAGGACTCCTAGAGAAGCCCTCTTATCAGGGTCGGCACTGTTTGTCATGGTACATTTAATCTTCAAAAACTATCCCTGAATATTTACAGTAAGCTTGACCCATTTGAATTTTTGGAATAGTCCATTTGAAAGTTCAGTATTGAGAGACTTAATAACCTTATAGTTACATCAATTAGCATACCCTTATCTTAAAGCACGTTTCTGTTCAGAACATTTTTAGCCCTGTCAAAAATATCCTAATTTCTTTTATCATTTGAACAGGCAAACTTAGGCAAAAAGTGCAGACCCATATCAAATTGCTCCTCAAGGAGTAATTTGATCAGGGTATACACTATTTGTTACTGTGTAAGTCTAGTTTAAAGTTATTAAAATGGTGCCAACTTCACTTACTCAGATTTACAAATCTGTGAAGAGGGGAAATTGGGTGTCCAAATACTAGAAGTAACATTTGTCTGCAAACATTATTGTCTGCCTCAGTTTTCATATTGTTTTTGCTTCTTAATTTGTATGTCCCCACTTCTAAGGGAGGGGCATTTACATTAACTCTTGATGTGCCAATAAATCACAGCACTCCGTGATCACATCGATCACATCGCAGTATATATACTTGAAGATCACATCACCCGAAGGTTCTGACGTAATGATCGACGAATGACAAGCCATCATTGATGATTGAGGAATAACCTTATGGAGACTGATGAAAACATAGCAAAATGAATCTTCAATTTTTCATTGGTTAAAAAAAGAAACATTTTAGCCAATCATATTATGTTCTATACTTCTTTTGGATTGAATCTCAAAATGGCGAATGCTCATTATTTTCATTTATTATATTGTAAAATCAGATGTTTTTGACAAATTTGGTTTTCCCAAACTTGACAAAGAAAAAACCCAGACCAAACAAAACCTGAATCTTGGGTATATTTATTGTAAACTCTGTCGGAAGAAGCATAAATTACAGTTGACAAGTCATGGATTCATTGCTTGGTATCCTCGAGGTCCCTTGAATGATCTAATCATTATTCATAATGTTATAATTTCTTATATGAATATCAAACAGGGAAAGGATTAAAACTCTGATATTGTTTCTGGCATAATATATTACAAAAAATGAACTTTGAATCAGACAGTATTTGCCAACTACAATTGTAAGAGTGCTGCAGGTTAAAATCTTGAACCCTTTTAAGTCCATGAAATAATGACACCATGAATATTAACATAGGAAATGTTTGTAGAAACTTTTGTAGAATCCAATCTGTTTTATATGGACATCAAGCAATAGTTTCCATTGAATACAACAATGGAAATTCAGTGGATAATAACATTGTATCTGTAACCACAGAGGTCCATGCAGATAAGATGCGTAAATTCAAATTTTTTCAAGTATAGCAGCTGCTCCTTTATTTCTCCACCAAACCCTTTACTGTGACCACTCTTTACAATCGTCTCAAAGAGACGATTCTAAAGAGTGGTCACAGTATAGGGTTTGGTGGAGATATAACAATTTTAGTATTTGGGTACGCTCCTTATCAGTAGCTTTGAACCACTGTAGGTAGTGTGTCTGATTCAAATGAATGTTCATCTTGTATCTCCATGAGCCTCTGATTCTGGAATAAAATAAATATCCAATAAATAAATCAGCAATTTAAGGCATAAGGAAGATATTAAAATGCAAATACTGCTATAACTGACAAGTTACACCGTTATAAATATGCTGCAAATGATTTTCAGGAACTTACAGTTAAATGCAATAAAATGTTATAGATCTTAACCCTTTCAATGCAGAATATTTAAAGTGGAATGACCTGCCAGTGTTACAATAAAGAGTCCATTCAGTAAGATAGGCTTAAAGTTGCTAGAGGATTTCTAACAACAAACAGTGCAGAC
Organism: Azorinus chamasolen; assembly: GCA_963576725.1. Lineage (NCBI taxonomy): Eukaryota > Metazoa > Mollusca > Bivalvia > Cardiida > Solecurtidae > Azorinus > Azorinus chamasolen. The sequence goes on from OY755248.1 coordinate 43,595,846, forward strand.
CCTGATCAGGGGGCTACTCTAGGACCCCTCTTATCTGAGTCTATATTGTTTGCAAATGTCAGGTACACTCATTTCCTGCATTCAAATGGTTAAATCTGTTGCTGCCTCATATTTTCTTCTCCAAAATTTGTTGTCCGCTTCAATTTACAATTTTTAATTTTGTTCATTTTTGTTCTATGAACATAATCATAGTAACAAACAGGATCCTGTTGATAATTTGTGTGGCTGATTTATGCATCTGGATACAAACTGCTGCAATTTTGCAACTGGCAGCAAAGGAGTTGAGATAAATTTTATCAGGGATGATTTATCAATAGCACAATAGTATTGCTTGACATGTGCAGTTAGCTGTCATTCTGAAAACTGATTAGTTGTGTTTAATGTCTTTAGCACAGATGTATTAGGGGAGATCCAAGACATATATTTCACAGAGCCCTAGATATGGGATTATTTTATGCAAAAATCATCGTTTCTCCAACAAACTTTGTTGTAACTTCTCATTAGAATTGTCTGTCTAATGAATAGTCACATCATAGGATATGTCTATAAAATAATTTTTGTGAAATATATAACTTCACATTATGAAGGTGGGATACAAATGTACAGGCATTTGCAAACAATATACATTTACACTCTTTTAATATTTCATCCCAAATCGTCTAATAAATCAAAGCCTTTTATACTGAATGGATTCCATCACTAAACATTTATAGGCTATTCCACATTTGAAAAATCAGCATTCAAAGGGCATACATGTGATATTTTTTCAAGGCAAAGAGGGAGATTAGCTTTTCAAATGAGGGAGATTGGGTGTCAAAGAGGGAGATTTATGCGGATGGAAAATTATGGAGTTATTTGTTGGTATAATAGGCAAATATGAAGCTCTGCATATAAAAGTTGTATGTTTCAGCCCTTTAACATAAATATCTGCAAGGAAGGAATTTTTTCCCCAGGTTTGAACGGGAGGTATAATAAAGGCACTTTTATGCAAGACCATCTTAATTACTAGGGCATTGGAACTTATTTGCCTACCTGGCACATACCATGTGTGTAAGTTAGTTTGTATTATATTCTATTTCTGTCCTATTCCTTATTCTATTCTATACTATTCTCTGTTCTACACCCGTCCACATCTACTCTAATTCCCATTCCTTTCTAATCAATTTCCTTTCTTTTCTGGCCGGCCCATCCCATTCTCTTATCTATTCAAGTTCCTTTGTGTTTTATTCCATTCTATTTCATTATCTATTCTGTGCCCATATAATGTATTATATTCTATTTCTATCCTATTCCTTATTCTATTCTGTACTATTCTCTGTTCTACACCCATCCACATCTACTCTAATTCCAGTTCCTTTCTATTCCATTCCAGTTCCTTTCTATTCCATCCCATCCAATTCTTTTATCTATTCTATTCTAGTAAATGTGTTTCATTCCAATCTATTCCATTATCTATCCATCTATTCTAATTACTGTTGCTTTCTATTCTAACTTTTGTGCTATATTCCATTATCTATTCTATTTTCCATAATTATAATGCCTGTTTTTTGTGTGTATTTGAGATCCGTATATATATGCCATACTCAATACATACTTAATTTTATTTGAATATATTGCCAATGTCTGTGGAAAACAATACGCCTATTTGCCTCTATGAAATGACAAATTTCACCATTAGAAATCTGTGGTTTGAGGCAACCAATTCGGAGTTCCGTTGTTTTGCTGATAAAAGCACATTTTGATTAGTTATGCTATGTGGACATCTATTAATAAACTTAGAACCTAAATTAATTTGATAAAGTAACTATTTAGTGTTTAGTCTCAGAAAATAAGATTTTCTTCAACATAAAATTAGTAGAAACAGACAGTGAGGAAAAAGTATGTAATGACGACAGTGTAATCCACCAGAGACATATGCATACATGAATATTTATGCTACGGAATACACACATGCCAAGGTAAATAATACACCATGCTGACTATTTAATCCCTTTTACTGGGTCACAATTAGGATTATTATTAACTATATCTCTCAACCCTCCTCATTAACATAACATTAACCATTCACATTGACATGATACTTAATACTTCTCATTAACATATCACTTAACCCTTCTCATTAACATAACATTAACTATTCTCATTAACATGATACTTAATTCTTCTCATTAATCACTTAACCATTCTCATTAACATAACATTAACTATTCACATTGACATGGTACATAATTCTTCTCATTTTATCCCGTCACTACAGCCGCTAGTGACGTAATAAAGGGGTAGCATAATAAACCTAAGTTTATATGTACAGTAGAGGTTTATTTGTATAGTAGGTGTAGGAATTTCTTCTTACAACAGGAACTATTTTTAATTTTTCTTCAAAATTGTTTTACCAAAAATAACGTATTTAGTTGAAAGAAAAAATACTTAATATGGATAATTATCATTAACTATCCCAGTAAAAACCCAAACCGTCATTTAAAAAACAAGAGGGCCATGATGGCCCTGAAATCGCTCACCAGAGAGAAAGATTTTTAAAGTTTCAACTACATGTATGTTTCTAAACAAAACTGGACACCTGTTTTGTGGGGTGTTATTTGACCCTTTCTCTGTATAATTATAATGGCAAGCTTTCTGGGATGATTTGCTTTATTATAAATATTTTCTAAGTCCAATACCGAACGTTTACCGAACGTTAACTTGGAAAGCATATAACGCATAAAAAATATGTGGAAAAGTTTCATTTTGCATTACATATTACTACGCATAACCTAACAACTCCTTGATATATTGCGTATTTAGAAACGAACGACAACTCTTGTAGAGCACGTTTCGTAACAAAACCAGTTCACACCTGAACGTTTCGAACCCCTTCAGAATTAGAGTACTGATGATTGTTTCAAAGCAGAAATTGTATAAAAATCGCGATTTCAACAATTTATACAAACGGAATTGTTATGGAAATGGAAAATTAAAACTTGTTAACAATAACTGGTAATAATAACCATTGTGATAAATAGAGCATTTGCCTTAGTGATAAATAGAGCATTTGCTCCATAAGAGTAAATGTACTATTTATCACAATGGTTTCAAATCTACACAATTCTGAAATTTTCCTTTTCTCTATTTAACCCTTTTCCTCATATAAACATGTTTTCACGCATTTGCAAACAGAGTAGACCCAGATTTACCTCTTTGAATAAGCAGACAACATTTCTAACATATGACAACCCTATCACAGCTTAGCAGGACTTAACCAAAATTAGCACACAGTTTGAACTCAGATCTGACACATACCGGTATGTAACTTTATATGTGGTTTGTATATGAGTTAATTTACTCCTATGGAGCAAATGCTCTATTTATCACAATGGTTTGAAATCTACACAATTCTGAAATTTTCATCTTCTCTAATTAATGCTCCTTATCAGTAGATTTATTCAAAGAGGTAGGATCTGAAAAAAGCCTTTGTGATAAATAGAGCATTTGCTAACCATTGTGATAAATAGAGCAAAAGCTCCATAGGAGTAAATGTTCTATTTATCACAAAAGTTTCAAATCTACACAATTCTGAAATTTTCCTTTTCTATAATTAATGCTCCTTATCAGTAGATTTATTCAAAGCGGTAGGATCTGAAAAAAGCCTTTGTGATAAATAGAGCATTTGCTCCATAGGAGTTAATGCTCTATTTATCACAATGGTTTCAAATCTACACAATTCTGAAATTTTCCTTTTCTCTAATTAATGCTCCTTATCAGTAGATTTATTCAAAGAGGTATAATAGTCACTTTATGAAACCATTGTGATAAATAGAGCATTTGCCTTTGTGATAAATAGAGCATTTGCTCCATAGGAGTAAATGCACTATTTATCACAATGGTTTCAAATCTAAACAATTCTGAAATTTTCCTTTTCTCTAATTAACCCTTTTCCTCATATAAACATGTTTTCACGCATTTGCAAATAGAGTAGACCCAGATTTACCTCTTTGAATAAGCAGACAACATTTCTAACAGATGACAACCCTATCACTGCTTAGCATGACTTGACCAAAATTAGCACACAGTTTGGATTCTGATCTGACACAGACCGGTATGTAACTTTATATGTGGTTTGTATATGAGTTAATTTACTCCTATAGAGCAAATGCTCTATTTATCACAATGGTTTGAAATCTATACAATTCTGAAATTTTCCTTATCAGTAGATTTATTCAAAGAGGTAGGATCTGAAAAAAGCCTTTGTGAGAAATAGAGCATTTGCCAACCATTGTGATAAATAGAGCAAAAGCTCCATAGGAGTAAATTAATGTTCTATTTGTCACAATGGTGTCAAATCTACACAATTCTGAAATTTTCCTTTTCTATAATTAATGCTCCTTATCAGTAGATTTATTCAAAGAGGTAGGATCTGAAAAAAAGCCTTTGTGATAAATAGAGCATTTGCTCCATAGGCATACATGCTCTATTTATCACCATGGTTTCAAATCTACACAATTCTGAAATTTTCCTTTTCTCTAATTAATGCTCCTTATCAGTAGATTTATTCAAAGAGGTAAAATAGTCACTTTATGAAACCATTGTGATAAATAGAGCATTTTCTCCATAGGAGTAAATGCTCTATTTATCACAATGGTTTCAAATCTACACAATTCTGAAATTTTTCAAGAGGCAGATTCTGAAAATATCCTATGAGGGAATGGGTTAAAAACAGTGTGAGCAAACAGAGACTAATTCTGAAGCAGAGTTTTGACCAGGAACTTGACCTATTCAGTGATTATGCAACACAGATGGAGTGACCTCAATCCCTCTAGTTCAGAGGAACCTTTATAGTGTAAAATAATATTTTAAAGTATAACCAACAGGGCAGGGCCAATTTTAACCTCAGAACTATGATATTTACCAATGTCAATAAGGAATACTAAGTAAATCTATACACCAAATATCTAAGCTCTGTGACATGTAGTTTTTGACAAAAAGATTTTTGAAGTTTTCCCCATGCCTAACCTAAGTGAGCCCAGCATTCTGCTACTTGTACAGAAAACAACAGTCAGCTAGAAAAAACTGGCCACCCCTGGGACCGTGGCAGAGCCAATTTTGACTCCAGGGACATAATTTATATAACTTTTGTAGAGGACCTATAGGTGATGCTATGTGCCAAAGATGAAAGCTGAGAACCCTGTAGATTCAGAGGAGAAGACTTTTAAAGTTCAAATTGTTGACGACGCACACCACACGACGCACGACGCACGACAAACGCCGACAGACGACGGACATCAGGCGATCACAAAAGCTCACCCTGAGCACTTTGTGCTCTGTAGAGCTAAAAATAGAAAGGAAAAAGAGAGAAAAAAAGTTTCGTCAGCGGTGAGAATCGAACCGGGGCTGACTGCACGATAAGCGACCATCGTAACCACTACGCTATCAGGCCAGACATACTGTAAGTGAAATTGAAGATGTATATATAAAGTTCATTATCATGCTACTATATTGACGATTTTTTAAATAAAAATAAATAAAACAATAAAACTTCATTAAAACATTTATCACTCCCATGATAATTTAATCGATAAACTCTTACAAGGGCGGTGATGGTCATAGACCTAAATATAGCCTGTTCAGTTCCATTGACGAGTGACGTTAGCCCTATCTAAAAATAGAAACCGAGACGACGGAACTCGAATTTGACCATGTAGAGCCTCCGGTAGAATAATAACCATGTCTGTTTGAATTAACATATCGACTCTCGATTCAAATGATCTTATTTTTCAAATTAAAGCACGTTTTCCCGTCTTGTAATGTAAGTATCGAAACTATTTTCCTCTGCGGTAGCTCATTATTTACGTCTTTAGTACGGAAATGAAAAGGGAGGTCCGTTGATAGAAAAACCGCATTTTCAATGCAAATTATTTCAATATTCGTATGTTTTATGAGTCTATGAAAAAAGATATAACTAAATTGACTGGATAAATAGAATAATAGGTTAGTGCCGTAGATGGGACGCCTTTATCCGACTCGGAGAGAAAACAGTTGAGGCTCGGCAAGCCTCGCCTCAACGTTTTCTCCCCTCGTCGGATAAAGGCGTCCCATCTACGGCACTAACCTATTATTCTCTATAACATATCACTTAACCCTTCTCATTAACATAACATTAACTATTCACATTGACATGATACTTAATACTTCTCATTAACATATCACTTAACCCTTCTCATTAACATAACATTTAACTATTCACATGAACATGATACTTAATTCTTCTCATTAATCACTTAACCCTTCTCATTAACATAACATTAACTATTCTCATTAACATCAGATTCTTAATTCTTCTCATACATGTATATCACTTAAATCCTTCTCATTAACATAGCATTTACTCTTCTCACTTAGTACTTAACCCTTCTCATGAATGGTCATGTAAGAAATGACATTACTATCTATTAACCCTTCGCTTGCTGAATTTTAAAATACATTTCTCCTTCTTTACCCATGCCCTGTTGTATAATTACATTAATCTTCACTGTGTACAAGTATTTCGCTGTGCAATAACTGCTGTGGAGAGCACTGATTGCACAACAATTTGTAAATAGTGCAGACCCTGATGAGACAGCTCCTGCAGGAGCTGTCTCATCTGGGTCTTCACTATTTACAGGTAGGTACATGTATATTGACGTGAATAGCAAGCGAAGGTTAACAGAATTTTTATAATCGTATATAAATAGTAGAGTTTATGGCCATGACAGAAAGTGTAGAATCAGACCCTAATCAGATATTTGAAACAGGAATCATTTGATTTGGGTCCACTGTATTTGCAAAGGCATCAAAATGCATCTGTATAAGATATATATATGTGATTTTCTCAAGAAAATGGGGCAAATTACTGATTATAGCTTAGAACAGAATTTAGTTCAGTTATTTATTGTAATATATTACAGTCTCTATGAAGAAATGTATTTTGGTTCCCTGCTTATTTCCTGATTATCAGGAGGGGATGATAATAAGTAGTTTATAAACTCTTAGTATGCTAATGGCAAGATAACAATAACATGACATTGTAGTACCAACAGTTCGGATATAGATAGATGTGAAGTGACATGGTGACTCATCAGGATCTAACTTGTTTGAGTTAACCCTTTCCTCCATAGGCTATATTTAGACCCAACCTCTTTGAAAATGAAACTACCAAAAAGGAGCATTAACTAGAGAAAAGGAAACATTTAGAAATGTGTAACATTGAAACCATTGTGATAAATAGAGCATTTGCTCCTATGGAGCAAATGCTCTATTTATCACAATGGTTTCAAAAAGTGACTTTCACAGAGGCTTAGAAAGGCGTATTTATGGAGGAAAGGGTTAAGAAATGAAAATAGACTACAATTCTTTGCAGATGATGATTGCTTTGTTACCAAATAACTCTTTAAGTATTCAAACAGACAAACTTAGGCAAATGGGGCAGACTCCTCTTGAAGGAGCAGTTTGATCATGGTCTACAGTGTATATAATGTCAGTCTAAAGTTATAACATTAATCCTTTGTATGCAGGAAACAGATATGTCAATCCTTTGCAAACAGTGTACAGTAGAATCTCTGTATAATGGCCACTAAATTGTGTTAAATAGTGGTATTTAGGGCAGGTGGCTGTTTAAAGTAAGGTGAAAGTAAAACAGAATGCTCCTACACACTGGGGGCCAACTACGTATTATTATCAAATGTTTTGCTACAACAATTTATATGGGTATTATAATAGACTTGTTTTCCTACGAAGCCAGTGTATCAATTGGGAAATGTTTTCCTACGAAAACAAAATTGCCTTCGTATCTATTATAATACTCATATAAATTGTCGTAGCAAAACATTTTGATAATAATATGTAGTTGGCCCCAAGTGCTATAGGAGCATTCTGTTTTACTTTCACCATGCTTTAAGCAGCCACCTGCCTTTAACACAAACTACTTGATGTAATTTAGTGGCCATTATAGAGAGGTTTTACTGTAGACTCAGATAAGAGGGCTCTTGTAGGAACCCTTTGATCAGGGTCTGCACTTCTGTCATTAACATTGTACTCTGCAAGGAAAAATGCTGTTTTGTTGGTTTGCTCTATAGATATTCATAGAGATAGTTGTCAAATATGATTCAGCATACACATGGTTAAACTGTATTATTCAGCTTAACCATTTCCCTCATATAAATGCGTTTTCACGCATTTGCAAACAGAGTAGACCCAGATCAGACGGCTCCTAGAGGAGCCGTCTGATCAGGGTCTACTCTGTTTACTAATAGAATTTGATAGATCTGTTTCTTTGCTGTCTAAAATGTCTACAATGTTCCACCTTCCATATTTCTTTATAACTATTTTGTCAATGAATATTCAGTAGGTATTGAAATTTGTACTAAACTTAGAACAGGGAAAGGGTTAATAAAATGTTGGGGGTGGAGACAGAGTGTCTTATGACTAGTAGGGTAGCCACTATTTTGGAAGTGCTATATTGATACAAGATTGATGTTCAGTGTTCTTTTTGTAGCTCCTTCCTTTGTATCCCTTGAAGCATGCAATGTTCAACCGTTTACCTGACTAAGAGACACGTTTTGACACACTTGCAAACAGTAGACCAAAATCAGATCAAAATCGGCTTAGCACGAGATGGCTTAATTATCTCTCCTTGAACTTTGATGATGGTTAAATTTGTCATTTTTGCATGAAACATGGGTATTTGGTGTCGCAAACTCCTCCTTCAGTGTGACATTTATGGAATTTATACTTGCCATACGTAATAATCATTACATAGAATAGTAGATTTGCAAGATGTAATTTTCATGTGTTTGGCACCAGGCAATGTAGAATTGTCTTGCATTGAACTTATTATTTTTGTCATGAGGGCCTGTAACTGGATAGTTTGTGTCACAAACTCCTTCTTAACTATTGAATGTATATTTCGTATACATAACCACGAAAAGCAGATGATATACATACATGAATTATCAGCCCTTTTATTTGCGATCAAGGCTGCCATGCTGGAGTATTCATCACAAAATATCAGTAGCAAAAAAATAAGACTATCACTTAAAGCATCATTGTCCAAGTTGGAAGAAGATTTTGTGCAAATCTTGTAATCTGTCTTTCAGTCACACCATTGTGTTGGTAAACACTTTTTCATCAGATTTTCACTTCATCAGGTTAAATAATATATGTTCCTTCAAACTCTCTTGTTTTACATACATAGTGATCCTGAAATACGTTCCTGTGTTCCATGTCACTGGTGATTGTAAATAAATTGAAATGACAAAATTGCAACATGTGTGACATTTAATTTGTATCTGTCTGTATTGTGTATTGATCTCTGAGATGATAAAACTTTATTCCTCAACCCTTGGCACTCTATAGAATTGTATTACTCTGTGCAAACTGTTTAACCAGTATGAGAAGCCAAGTGACTCTGATTACATTTTATAAATACTGCTCAGGGTGAGCTATTATGACTGCTCATGTCCATCGTCCATGCAGTAGTCAACTTTCGTCCATGCAGCAGTCAACTTTCGTACAATGTCTCCTCTGAAACCACTGAATGAATGTTGATGAGGCCTGGCAGGGATGTTCCTTGGATGGTTCTGTACCCAACTTGTCCAAGGAATTAATTTCAATGTTAAACTGTCATTGCCATGGCAACCAAAAGGGAAGAAGCTGGATTAGCTTCTTGTCTAAAACCATTTGGGGTACTCCTAGCCACTGTCTGAGGTGTCGGCTGGTGATTCTCTCCTAATTCATACAAATATCAATCTGATATTTTGTTACCATTGTCCCTTTGAATACTGACTGTTCAAAGTGGAATATTTAACCCATCATTTATGGAATATATAGAATAATTTTTGTTTTCATGGAGGTATAAAAAAAACTGAACACGCTAAGCACGCGAAGTGGTTTCATACTAAAGTGTGACCCAAGTTTTTTTTCATACCTTCATGAAAACAAAAAAAATATTTTATACATTATTTATAATTAATATCACTACTGAATGTTAGAAAGAAATTAAAGCAATATTCACAAATCATTTGTTTTTTTCAACATTTGATACCAATTCATATAGGGGCCTCCGTGGCCGAGTGGTTATGGTCTTCGACTGACAATCGCTTAGCCCCTTACTAATTCCGGCACTTGGATTTTTTATGTGAGGAAGCCTCCCATCTCCGGGCTTGCGGTAGGTCGGTGGTTCTACTTGGATGTTCTTCTGTGCATGAAACAATGCAATTTAGTTGTTCCGTGCACAGATGAACCTCTGGGGTCTTCCTCCACCTTTAACTAGCAGGACATTTCAAGACTGAAATACTGTGAAAAACAATGTAAACCGTTAAAAAAAATTTTTTTTATATAACTGCAGACGAATACAAGGTATGGGGTATGAAAAAAAGAAATACAGCCAATCACAGCTTACCAAAAGTAATGAAAACAAACAATATTAGATTATTATTTAATGACAGAGTCCATTCAGTGTGAAGGGTTTAAATTTGCTAGAGGATTTTGAATGATGGCCAGTGCAACCACTCGTTTCCAGCATTCATAGGGTTAAAAAATCCATTAACTCTTTAACCCATTCCCTCATAGGCTATTTTTAGACCCAACCTCTTTGAATAAATCTACTGAAACGGAGCATTAACTAGAGAAAAGGAAAATTTTAGAATTGCATAGTTTTGACACCATTGTGATAACTAGAGTATTTGCTCCTATGGAGCAAATGCTCTATTTATCACATTGGTTTCAACAGGTGACATTTACAGAGGCATCAACAAGGTGTCAATATAAGGGAATTGGTTAACTGATAGAAATTCATTTTCATGCCTTGGTATACACAGTAGATCCAGATCAAACAACTCCTTTAGGTTCTGTACATAGATCTGATTCCAGAGTTCCTGTCATGACTAATAATTCCTGGGGCCATACTCTATTAAAATTTCAGTTGCTTAATGTTCATAATGTCATTATTTCTTTCCTAACTATTCATGCAGTAAAGGGTTTAACCCATTCTCTACTACTGATGCCTTTTTGCGCTTCTGTAAACAAAATAAAAATGAAACCATTGTGACAAACAGAGCATTTGCTCCATAGAAGCAAAATTATAATACTCTATTAATCACAATGGTTTCAGAACACAATTCTAAAATTCTCTGTTTCTATAATTAACCCTTTCCTCCATAAATGCGCCTTTCTAGGTCTCTGTAAAAGTCACTTTTTGAAATCATTGTGATAAATAGAGCATTTGCTCCTAAGGAGCAAAATGCTCTATTTATTACAATGGTTTCAATACTGCACAATTCTAACATTTTCCTTTTCTCTAGTAAATGCTCCTTTTCGGTAGATTTAGTCAGACGTTGGATCTAAAAATAGCCTATGATGGGAATGGGTTAATGTTCTTTTTCGGTAGATTAATTCAAAGAGGCTGAGTCTAAAAATAGTCTATGAGTACTTGGAAATGAGTTAATGCAACAATATATTTAAGGTTCCAGACTAAATTCATTTTCGCTGATTCAGTTGCAGGTTTATTGTGTCAAAAAGAGAAAACGGGCGTATCTAGCAAAAATTCAGATTAGTAATTGTAAATGCAATGCTCGGAATCTTGACAGCTTTCGAACATGACATCAAAATTCAGTAAAACTCTTCAAATCTGAACATGAAAATTGGTAACAATGCCAGTCAGTAAGACAGTTGGCAGCTTAATGCAGGATGAAAATCATGCAGAAAGCTCCTAAAGTAGCTTTCTGCATGACTCTCATCCTGCATTATGCAGCCACCTGCCTAAAAAGATCTAGTCTTCTTCACTAAAATTCCAGTTAAGAGGGGTTTTACTGTGAAGTAAAATTATGGCAACCATAAATCTTAAGTGATTATTTATAATAAGGCCAATCTTGATGTAACTGATAAATAGTTTCTTAATTTTATTAAGATTAACTGTATGGCCTTGGTGGGTACTTTTTCTTGTTAACCATGTTAATGCATGTGATGAGATAACTTACATTTGCAAACCGTGTAGATCAAGATCAGAGGGTTCTTAATGGAGTCCTCTGATCAGGGTCTGCACCATTTGCAATTTCAAATCCACTAGCTACCTTAATTCTTTCATACTGAATGCACACTGCTATTAAATGTTGATGGACCATTCCACCTAGAAAAATCTTCTTTCGAAGGGTTAGTCTGCATTCCATAAGAAAATCGTAAAATATTCAAGTACTGTTTATCTCACTGCTACTTAAACACTTAAATGATTTACTTCTGATGCTAAATACCAGTAAATCTTCCGGCTTATTACTTTTTTGACCCCAGAAGTAAAGCAATTTAACACTTAATTTTTTATTAATAAAAAAACCTTAATTCGAACAAATGTTAAAATTACGCTAGTAGCTAGTTTTGAAGTTATGTAAGAACGTAAGGGCACTGATTTACCTTGTAGAATCATGACATGATGTTGCATGTAACCCTTATCCCGCTATCTACAACCTGACACACATTTACAAATAGCTTAAATCCAAATGAGACGCCGAGTAACTCGGCATCTCGTCAGGATCCAATCTATTTGATACTAGGTCAATAGTTTTTCAAACGTTTCATCAAATTGGACCTAGTCAAAATTGCACCAGATCTAGATCCAGCTTTAAGCAGACATTACGTTTTTGCAGTGTTGTAAGGCTTAACCGTTAGGCTTCCTCATATGATAAATCCAAATGGCCAGTAGGCTTCCTCATTTGATAAATCCAAATGGCCAGTTTGGGATTTGAACCACGATGGTGAGGGACTAATTGAGGGACTAATTAATTGCCAGTGGAAAACCATAACCACTCGGCCATGGAGGCCTCCTTTAGCAGAGTAACACTTGTGATCACTTCTCCATTAATCACAGCTTTGAGTAGAATTAGCCCTTTCCTTTATATAAATGCCTTTTTTCAAGCATTTGCAAACAGTAGGTACAGATCAGATGGCTCTTGTAGGATCCGTCTGATCAGGTTCTGCTCTATTTGCTTATGACATGATATAGATATGATTCTACAGTTTGTGTAAAAGCTAAACATTTCCAAAGAAAGCTCAGTTATGTCATTATTTCTTACATGAATACTGAATAGGGAAAGGGTTGAAGTAGTGCAGACATTTGTGCATTAGGCACATCCTCCATGAAGAACATCTGTATTAATCCTTATTACCTAATGAATATTCAGGTCAGAAATAAATGACATATCACAAATATTTATCATCTGAATATATTGGTATACTAAGAAAGGAATTTTTTGGCCATGACAGAAACTGTAGAATCAGGTCTATATAATAGGCAGACCCTCATTAGCCAGCTTCCTGTAAGAGCTGTCTGATCTAAGTTGTTTCTTTTGCAAAGGGGTTTCTATGAGGTAAAGGGTTAAAGATAAAAAATAAGTCAGCCTGTGCAGACAGGTTTCATATTGTCAGTGGTGTATTTTGTTTTATTTTCAAATGAATTTTAGTTAACCCTTTCCTCCATAGGCTATTTTTAGACCCAACCTCTTTGAATGAATCTACCCAAAAGGAGCATTTACTAGAGAAAAGTAACATTTTAGAAGTTTGTAGTATGAAACCATTGTGATAAATAGAGCATTTGCTCCTATAGGAGCAAATGCTCTATTTATCACAATGGTTTCAAGAAGTGGTTATTACAGAGGTGTAGAAAGACGTATTTATGGAGGAAAGGGTTAATATATTGGTCTCCATCTTTGTAATGATCTCAATCTTTGATTAGCAGTCTGATTGGTATAACATCATGACTTGCCATGTGTTTTGGACTAACAATAAGCAGTCCAACCCAATTCTAATGTGTCTAGGTCTCTATCATTTAATGCTTGTAATGTTCCATGCTTTGCAATTATTGGCGAGTCTGTTCTGAATGGATGTATCTGGTGAACCCAAGTTCTGCAGGTACACAGGTGTTAGGAACATCTGTTCAATTATGGGTGGCATGGTGTTGTTTTTATTGTGAAGGAATTTATGGATTTATATTTTATGCTTAACTGTCAGAACCTAAATGTTTGTCATCTAGAAAAATAGTTTTCATAGATTTTTAAAGTCTTTTAAAAATTACAATTGAAGTGTCAAATAGATTGGATTCACGAAGTTACTTATTCTCGGCTGAAGCTAAATTGCTTGGATAAGAAAAGGCATGCAAAGAGCTTAATTTGTTTAGTAGTATATTGTTTGGTCATTATGATCCCTCTTCTTCTTTTTGTCGCCAATATACAGTAACTGATATAACTTTTAGGTCTAAATTCCTGTACAGCAAAATCGAGTGCCAGTCCTGTCAGTTATGCCTGACCCTCTAATTGGAAACAATGATAAAATGGATAAGTCAGATTATGTAGACGGCATTTTTCAATGCAATTACAACTGAAAACAGAAAATGCGCTGTGGTTACAGGTTTAATGTGAGAGCTACATGATGTCTGCTAAAAATGAGAGTATAAAATGTGACAAATTCACAATATGATGATACATACATGTATACTAATGAAATTGGTATAAAAAGTTTTGGTATGAACTGGTCCTGATGAACACGCAGTGTGAACAGTATCAGTGATCTGGTTCATAACAGTTTATTGTGAAGAGAGAGATTTTTCTTAAAATGGGCATATGTTTTCATGCAGTCGGGTCTCTTATCTGTGTTTGTCAGCGTCAATTAAAGCCTCCGCCATTTTATCTTCTTTCTGGAGAATATTATCTAAATGGTGTAGAGTTGTAAGGATTTACCTATTAGTAAGGTTAATTGGCGACAAGTGTGATATTGTACGGTCATGTCCGTCGCTATCGCGACGGACATATAGGACCGTACAATATCCCACACTTGTCGCCAATATACAGCAACTGATATAACTTTTAGGTCTAAATTCCTGTACACCAAAATCTAGTGCCAACCTGTCAGTTATGCCTGACCCCCTAATAGGAAACAATGATAAAATGGGTAAGAGTCAGATTATGTAGACGACACATGGTCATGGTAATTAATTTTTCAAGCCAATTACAAGTGAAAACAGAAAATGCATTGTGGTTACAGGTTTAATGTGAGACCTACATGATGTCTGCTAAAAATGAGAGTATAAGATGTGACAAATTCACAATGGGATGATATATACATGTACATGTATACTAACGAAATTGGTATAAAAGTTTTGGTATGAACTTATCTTGATTAACACTCTTGATAAGCACTGAGAACAGTGTCAGTGATCTGGTTCATAACAGTTTATTGTGAAGAGATATTTTTCTCAAAATGGGCATATGTTTTTCTGCAGTCGAGTCTCTTATCTATATTTGTCAGTAGCAATTAAAGCCTCTGCCATTTTATCTTCTTTCTGGAGAATATTATCTAAATGGTGTAAAGTTGTAAGGATTTACCTATTAGTAAGGTTAATTGGCGACAAGTGTGATATTGTACGGTCATGTCCGTCGCTATCGCGACGGACATATAAGACCGTACAATATCCCACACTTGTCGAGCCCTCTAGAAGGTACAGCATGTCGAGCACAAAAACCAGGTCAGTGGATGATTGGTCAAGGTCATATTTAGAGGTCAAAGGTCAAAAACGTATTGTTTTGCTTGTTTGGGCTTTACCTCAGAATTCCATGGATGGATTGTGAAATGACTAGGCATAAATGTTTGTCTAGAAGGTGCTTGTCACACACAAAAACCAGGTCAGTAGCTGAAAGGTCAAGGTTACTTTTGGGGGTCAAAAGTCAGATTTCACAAACACAATGTATGCCTATAATTACCCTTTACTTGATATTCATGCTTTTGCAAAGTAGACCCAGATTAAGCATTCCTTTAAGGAGCTACCTGATAAGGATCTGCTCTAACTATTGCATATATTATTGGTGAATGACCAGTGGGCTCGACATGTTGCCCGTGGGCATCTAGTTTAAAAAAAAGTTCATAGGGGTGCCTTTGAGGTCAGTAGGTCAAAGGCAGTCACACTTCAAGGTCAAAGGTCAAACATAATGACTGGCTGCCATTGAATCATTCTTGTTTTAAACTAAGTTAAATAGCAATATTTTGTAGAAGAAAAAGCTTGTCATAAAAGAAACGATTATAAATGTGGGCATATTGGGATGTGTAGGTAGACATGCTGATGTCAACAAATCATTTTCATTTATTTTTCATGAATGAGGTATGTAACTAAACTTGGAACAGATGAAGAGCTGTCTTTTGGTTGTTTTTGAGGTCACTTGAGATTATGGTTACACTTTTATTTCACATGCTAGTGTAAAACTTGTGATAGCTTTTGAATCCGGCAAGCAATTTTGATGCACAGGCTACCTGGTTAGTTTCTCCATATGTAAATATATTGTAATGAAATGTTGCTTTAAATCTGATAAAGTAAGTGATGGGAGTGAGTGTTCTACATCCACAAATACAGTTGTTCAGGATGAGTTCAGTATAAACAAGAAAAATCTTTAAAAAAAACCCAGACAAAAGGTATTTAGTCTGGTGGGTATAAACAGCTTAATGTAAAGCAAGCAGTTATGGACACTAGTCAAAGAATGTGTGAAATGTATGAAACATCTTATTGAATACAGCTGGAAGTAGTAAATGTATAAAATACAGACTACCACAGATTTCAAACATATGGAAAGGATAACAATTATAAAGAAATTGCAGGTTTTATGATTCTGTCGAAATATAACAATCTAACAAATAATGCTGGAAACATATTGATTGGTTCATCCATCAGTTGATCCATCCAAACTAAAATGCCCACATAAAATGAATAAACATGGACTATTTAACCTTGCTGGAACTGAGTGCATGAGACCTTTACAAACACTGTATACCCAGATCAAATGATGCCTGAAGGAGCTCTTTGATTAAGGCCTGCATTGTTTGTCATGAAAGGATAACTTTTGATACAACTTTTTGTTTAATCAATATTCAGAAAAGGAGGAGTCGGTTTTAACTCATTCCTTCCTACTGACGTATTTAGACGCCTCTATAAGTCATTCTTGAAACCATTGTGATAAGTAGAGCATAAAGTTTGCTCCATAGGAACAAAATTTCAATGCTTTATTTATCATAATGGTTTCAAAACTTCACAATTCTTAAAACTTTCTAGTAAATGCTCCATTTCTGTAGATTTATTCAAAGAGGTTGAGTCTAAAAATAGTCTATAGGAGGGAATGAGTTAATTATTCAGCAGATTAAGGGTTGAAAGCTGATGGCTGCTTGTCTCTTTACATCAAGAATATTTTTTCTACTCACAAAATTTTATATCCATTCAATGAAGTTTAACCCATTCCATCATATTGATACCTTTGACGCCTCTGTAAAAGTCACCTGTTGAAACCATTGTAATAAATAGAGCATTTGTTTCCTATATGAGCAAATGCTCTATTTATCACAATGGTTTCAAACTACTAAATTCTAAAAGTTTCCTTTTCTCTAGTTAATGCCCCTTTTTGGTAGATTTATTCTAAGAGGGTGGATCTAAAAATAGCCTATTAGGTAATAGAATAATGATGGCCAGTAAAACAAGGGAATTGTTCACCTATAATTTCAGAAATTGTAGAGTCAGACCTATATCATTTCATATCGAGGGCTTGGTGCAAAACTATTCTAACTCCTTCACAAAGTGAAGGAGTTAGAATAGTTTTGCACCAAGCCCTCAATATGCAAACCGTGCAGGCCATGGTCAAATGGCTTCAAAAGATGTTAAAGTGTTAGTGCAGAATGCAAGTTATGCAGAAAGTTCCAATGATAGAAAGCTGCACAACTTTTCATCTTGCATTTAAAACCTTTGAATTCTAAATATTTGAAATGGAACGGTCCATCAGTGTTTTAATGGAAGAGTCCAAATTCCCCAGTAAAGACGCCATTTCAAACATTTGTCAACAAAGAAGACCCAGATTAGATGAATATGATCTACTCTGTTTGCAAAGACATTTAAAGTATGTTTGTTATGCAGTAATTCTGGAAAACTACTGGGGCTCATTTCAATGAATTGTATGACAGATGCATGGAGGATATTCACCAAATGAAGACATTTGGATTGAAAGATTTCCCATTCAATTATTGCAATCATTTGTCATAAATTTATAGGATCATAAATTTTGTGCTCACGCTATTTCACGACAAACATTGTTTGAATTCAGTGAAAATTTATTGAAAGCTTCGTTATTATGAGGATATGTAGGCTTTTGGCTCACCTGCTCATAATGAGCAAATGAGACTGCTCACTGCCCATGATCTGTCTGTCTGTCAATAATTATCATATTGCATTTTCTCCAAAGCCACAAAAATCTGATGGAACAGAGCAACAGATAAATATGCATACCCAAGTACTAAAATCATCATTTCTCCACCAAATCCTATGTTGTGACCACTCTTTAGAATTGTTGCTTCGAGACGATTCCAAAGAATGGTCACAACATAGGGTTTGGTGGAGATTGGAAGTGTTTTAATTTATGCATCTTATCTGGACCTTGGAACTTCTTTTAACTGTACATAGATGTTTCTATGGTAGTACTCTATCAAAGTTTTTCAAAGAATTCCTTCCAAGAAAAATGGAAAATGGCTTTCAGGTGAGGTGCTAATTTTCCTTATGGGGATTTAGTGAAATTTACAATATTTAAAACCCTTTCCCTCATATAAACATTTTGAAAATGGAATGTACCCAGATCAGATGGCTCCTGTTTGCTTACAGAGTTATATAGATGTGATTTTACAGTTTCTCGGGAATGTTCCTGAGGTGATGTTACTTGCCGGTGATTCTAGTCAAATAGTGTGTATTAGAAATGTCAATGGTTCCAGTGGCCTTTTGAGTAATATAGGACCATCATTGCCTCTTGTTTTATTGAATCATGTAGCATGGAGTCATAGTCCTTCGATTTTTAATTCCACTTTGATGAAATTCAGTGCGACCTGAAGGGAACTTTTATTGTATCTTCCAGGTTTTCATCAGAACTCAGTTCAAGGGTTTGAAATAAATTTGTCCAATTCGGATCATGTTTTGCTTCCCAGAATGATGTTGACCCATTCCCTCATATTGACGCATTATGGCACCTCTATAAAAGTCGCTTTTAGAAACCGTTGTGATAAATAGAGCATTTGCTCCTATGGTTCAATGCTCCAAATGTTTCAAAATTACAAACCTCTAAATCTTTCCTTTTCTCTATTTAAATCTCTTTTCGGTAGATTTATTCAAAGAGGTTGGATCTCAAAATAGCCTATGAGGGAATTGGTTAAGAAATTGCGTTGGAGACTCCTAGGTTTGAAACCCCAATCTTCAGTCTTTTCAATGTCCCAAAAATGGTTTGAATGACTTGGGTCAAATAAATCTCTCTAAAAATGATGATCAGAATATTTGCAAACAGAGCTAAGAATCAGATAGACAGCTCTTGTAGGAGTCAACAGGGTATTATACTCTGTTGGCTTATGTAATAAAACAGATTTGATTTTGAAGTTTGTACCATGACCAAACCATTCCTGTGTTCATATGCCGTCAGAAAAATTGATATTCAGGAAGTCATTATTTCTTACATTAATATTAACCCTTTCCCTCATATAAATGCATTTTCAGACATTAAGCAAACAGAGAAGACCCAGATCAGATGGCTCCTAGAGGAGCCGTCTGATCAGGGCCTGCTCTGTTTGCTTATGGAATTTGGAAGATATGTTCCTTTACATTCTAAACTGGCTACAATGTTTCACTTTCTATATTTTGTAATAACTATTTTGTCCGTGAATATATTTTGTAATAACTATTTTGTCCGTGAATATTCAGTAGGTATTGAAGTTTAACATAGAACAGGGAAAGGGTTAACCCTTCGCTTGCTATTCACGTCAATATACTTACCTGTAAGTAGTGAAGACCCAGATGAGACAGCTCCTGCACTATTTACAAGTTGATTGTGCAACCAGTGCACTCCACAGCAGTCATTGCACAGTGAAATACTTGTACACAGTGAAGATATGTGTAATTATACAACAGGGCATGGGTAAAGAAGGAGAAATGTATTTAAAATTCAGCCAGCGAAGGGTTAAGTATGTAAAGGATTAAAAGATTAGTTGTGCATTGTCTGTAAACAGAAAAAATTATATTATTTACATCTGTGAATATTATACAGTCAGAATTATACAAAGTTAGGGCAAGCTGAGATAACGAAAGCTGTAGCAAGTATATTCAGTAATTATTGTAGACATCAAAGGGTTTAGTGAATCTATATATTTGAATAGAATAATTGCTGATTGCCCTCTTGCCAAAAGCTCCATCTGTTGAATCATGAATTAAGACCCTTAAAATGTGGGAGACGAGTTGTCATTTACAGTCAGTGTAAATCCAGATCAGAGTGCTCCTGCAGGTATACTCGATCAGGATATGAAGTTATTTGTTATTAAAAAACTCTGTTGTACATTTAATCCCTATATTCCGTATATACTTTACTGTAAAACAATAATAGACCATGATTATTTGAAAACTCGGCATTTGAAAGGGCTAGGTCCCATCTCAGGCAGACAAACACTGGATTTATTTGTGTCAATATTGTCTAAGCCACAGGTGTGCTTGCTAAGTCCCACAAAATCCATCTAAAACAAACTACAATATATTATTTTTAGATATTGCATCAGAAAACATAAGAAGGTATCTAACTAAATTAATAGTCTATATCAAAGGTTCAGATAAGAGGTATAACTTAAACAATTTTAACCCATTCCCTCATATTGATGACTTTTTACGACTCTGTACAAGTCACTTTGTGAAACCATTGTGATAAATAGAGCATTTGCTCCTATAGGAGCAAATGCTCTATTTATTACAATGGTTTCAAACCACAAAATTCTAAAAATTTCCTTTTCTCTATTTAATGCTCCTTTTCGGCAGATTTATTCATAGAGGTTGTATCTAAAAATAGCCTATGGGTTAAAGAATAGCTCTTTTAATACTCCACCATACCCTATACTGTGATCACTCTTTGGAATTATCTCGAAGAGACGATTCTAAAGAGTGGTCACAGTATAGAGTTTGGTGGAGAAATGACGATTTTAGTATTAAAATTTTGGGAATGCAACCTTATCTGTAGCTCTGTTGTATAACATCTGGACATGGATTCATCAGCTTGTTTTCAGGCTTCACAAATTTTCTCAAATATGTTTGGTTTCTTAACCCATTACCTCATAGGGTACTTTTAGATGCTACCTCTTTGAATATATCTACCAAAAAGGAGCCTTAACTGGAGGAAAGTAAATTTTCAGAATTGTGTAGTGTTGAAACCATTGTGATAAATAGGAGCAGTTGTTCATATGGAGCAAAATTAATGCTCTAATTATCACAATAGTTTCAGAAAATTGCATTTACAGAGGCGTCAAAAGGCGTCAATATGAGAGAATGGGTTAACCCTTAACCCTTTCCTTCGTATAAATGCCTTTTCAAGCATTTGCAAACAGAGAAGACCCAGATCAGATGGCTCCTATAGGACAGGGTCGCTCTGTTTGCTAATGGAATTTGAAAGATCTCTTTCTTTACTTTCTAAAATGGCTACAACGTCCCACCTTCCACATTTCATTATAGCTATTTTGTTAATGAATATTCAGTAGGTATTGCAATTTTGAATAAATATAGAACAGGGAAAAGGATAACTCCATTTATCATGCAACGTCACTAAATATAGCCTGTTCCAACTAGCATAAAATTTTCCACGTCGACGCTGTATTTTGTGAGGTATAGTACATGTGTACTGACCGTACTGGGATGCTAGTTTGGTTCAGCCCATAGGAGGAAAACAGAAGGAAGAAAAAGGCATAATTAAACATAAACATCAAATTTAACACATTTGCTCACCTTTGTCTGAACTATTTGTCCATAAAAAAGGATTAAATCAAGTTTGTTTATGTTGTAAAAGTCGATGACGTCCCTGCACGCCAATATGACGTCACGTATTTCACACTTGCATGTATTTCCATTCAGGGGATGAAAACACTTTTGCAATCTTTCCTTTTCTTCATTTTCTCCATTTTTCTTTTACTCGCAAAAATACAGCTGAACTTCAAAACTACTAGCATAGTAATTCTTATAACCCATGGGACTGGTGGTTACTATGTCAGTCTAATTCAAAATCATCAAAATGATGCATAATTCATTAAATCAGCTTTACAAAGTCATGGAGATGGGGAGATTAGGTATACATAGGTAATGAGACATCTTCTAACAAGGATGAACCCTTCTTGCAGAAAGGAAGGTTTTAAAGCAAGAGCTTAGCTTTAATGTAAGTTCTCAAAATCCCTGAATGAGCTTAAATCAAATTTTCATAATTACTGTCTTACTATTTGTGTTGTACAAAAGATTTCCCTAAAATTATCAATTTAGCCAGACACAGACTGCTATTTATGGCAAATTGAACATTAAATGCTTTCATATTAAGCAATAAAATCACTGCGAAATTACAGACATTGCTAAGTAAATACTTAATTTGAGTTCCTCCTTGAAAACCAGGACAAAAACTCTTTACCCTAATATTAGTCCTTCATTGCAAAATATATATTGACATTGATGCCTCATTAAATTATTTGTAAATGTCAAGAAGACCAGCATAATCTTTGCAGAATTCAAAATATTGAATGCGGGACTTTGCAAAATGTGTAGACCCGGACAAGAGGGCTCTTAGAGGGAGTCTGCACTGTTTGTCATTTAAATTCTTCTAACAATTTTGTACTGATTGGACTCCTTTAAATGGGCCTCGCCACTTTTGAAAATTCAGCATTCAAAGGGTTAGAATGATATAAATCACAAAATTAGTTGTAGACATTGACTCAGTCTCCTAATTGGTGTATAGTTTGTCTCCTAATTGGTGTATAACTCGTACTGTGTTTGAATAACTCTTTGCATGCTAGTTAAATTGTTATCTGCAAAATGTGTCATCAAATGCTACAAATTCTTAACCCTTTACTCCATAGATACACCTTTTAAAGCCCTTGCCAACAGAGTAGACCCAGATCAGACAGCTCCTCGTAGTTGCTGTCTGATCAGGGTATGTTATGTTTGCTTATGAAATTATATAGATCCGATTTCACAGTTTTTATCAGGGTCAAAACTTTTTTTTTCAAATGCCATAAAGTTAATTAATATTCATTGATGCATTTATGTATTACATGAATATTCATTAAGTAAAGAATTAAAGTGGAATCTTTCCATTGTGTTGTTTTTTCAAAATCATGATCAGTCAGTGTACAACAGTTTTGATCCTGATAAAATACTGAGGTATGGGTCATGTGATATGGGTATAGGTCATCATGAATTCATTGGTTGCTTGCAAAAGGATGATCATGTCAGTGACAATGCTGGTATATTTGGTTTAATCAGTAACAATGCTGGTGCATTTGGTTTAGTCAGTGACAATGCTGGTATATTTGGTTTAATCAGTAACAATGCTGGTACATTTGGTTTAGTCAGTGACAGTGCTGGTATATTTGGTTTAATCAGTAACAATGCTGGTATATTTGGTTTAGTCAGTGACAATGCTGGTATATTTGGTTTAATCAGTAACAATGCTGGTACATTTGGTTTAGTCAGTGACAGTGCTGGTACATTTGTTTTATACAATGACAATGCTGGTATATTTGGTTTAGTCTGTGACAATGCTGCTATATTTGGTTTAGTCAGTGACAATGCTGGTATATTTGGTTTAATCAGTAAAAATGCTGGTACATTTGGTTTAATCAGTAACAATGCTGGTACATTTGGTTTAGTCAGTAACAATGCTGGTGCATTTGGTTTAGTCAGTGACAGTGCTTGTACATTTCATTTATACAATGACAATGCTGGTATATTTGGTTTAGTCTGTGACAATGCTGGTATATTTGGTTTAGTCAGTGACAATGCTGGTACATTTGGTTTAATCAGTAAAAATGCTGGTACATTTGGTTTAATCAGTAACAATGCTGGTACATTTGGTTTAGTCAGTAAAAATGCTGGTATATTTGGTTTAATCAGTAACAATGCTGGTGCATTTGGTTTAGTCAGTGACAGTGCTTGTACATTTCATTTATACAATGACAATGCTGGTATATTTGGTTTTCTGACACGGAGACAGTATAAATCGGTTCTCTAGGAATGCCTGAAGTATGTCAATAAAATAACTAAAGTCATATTAAGCTGTGTCATTTTATGAATAAGTCATGGAGCTTGCCTTTTGCTTATCAACTTTGTTAGATGAAAACAGGGCTAGAACAGATATGCTTGTAACAAGTGAAAGTAGAATGATAGAAATTTGTGATTTAGTGCACTTTTTAACTTGAATCCATCTTCTGTCATGGTTTGATCACAGTTTGATACTGGAAGTTCCAAGACTATGTATCATTTCACTGAAGAATAAAACTTTCAATATTGCTGAATATCATTGTAATGCAATGGATCATTTCTTAACCCTTTCCTTCATAGGTTATTTTTAGACCCAACCTCTTTGAATGAATCTACCCAAAAGGAGCATTTACTAGAGAAAAGTAAAATTTTAGAATTTTGTAGTTTGAAACCATTGTGATAAATACAGTCCAACCTGCTGTAAGCGGTCAGTCTAGGGAAGTGGCCACTTTGGCCGCTTACAGCAGGTGACCGCCTAAACCAGGTGCATGTTACCAAGCATACTTTCGAGTAATAATGACAGACATGTATTTTGTGTACAGCAGTATACTAATCGATATTTATAAAGACCGTTCTGACCTAAAGTGCCCGTAATAATTGCAAGTCATATCGAATTAATTGCCTTGTTTGTCGTTCTTCAACCTTTTGTCCCTTATTTATAAGTGTCAGTTCTTTTATTTGAGTAATACACGTGCCAGTGTTTTCGAATTTGGCTTCAGGGTGTAACTTCTAAGGGTGTAGCCATGTTTGACACGACTGGTTTCCCGAATATTCTGTCCGCGAACATCTAACTCATAAAGCGGAAGTCGGGAACCAGCTAGTTCACGCGTGATTACATTCCTGGGGAATTCCGAGTAGAAGGTTAATCCCCAATTAATATGGCGTGAACAACCGACGCGCTTTGTAAACAAACAAAAGAAACTCTGATAAGGGGTCCAAATGGGTCATGACCGTTAGTTGTATGCATTCAAATGTGACAAAATGTCTGATGTTGCCGATCGATAGCCATGAAAAGTGTTTACACGCTTTACATTTGTAGAACACCTGGCCGCTTACACCAGTGTGTATTGGCCATTTGGGATGAAATAGAGTGGCCACTGGCCGCGTTAGGCAGGTGACCGCTTATACCAGGTGTAATATATAGTCTTTTTCGTTTGGAGGGTCCTAGAGTGGCCGCTTACAGCAGTGTGGCTGCTGATACCAGGTGACCGCTGAAGCAGGTTGGAATGTAGAGCATTTGCTCATGTGGAGCAAATGCTCTATTTATCACAATGGTTTCATAAAGTAATTTTTACATAAGCGTCAAAAGGCGTCAATATGCGGGAATGGGTTAAAGACAAACTGTGGAAGTGAAAACAGTTATCATTTCATCTGAATGAACATCAAAAAGATAGTTATTTGGTGCTATGGTGACGTACAGATTTTTGAATTTGGCTATTGAATTGACATAATGATGGCAATTATTGCATCTCAAAGAAACCATGCAGAATGTTACATGAACAATTTATTGAGTTGACAAAAATAAATCATAATGCTACACATTTATTACATATCAGCTGTTGCTATTGATAAAACAATGCAGTGCAGTAAAACCTCTCTATAACAGCCACTAAATTACATCAAGTATTTTGTGTTAAAGGCAGGCGGCTGCTTAAAGCAAGTGAAAGTAAAACAGAACGCTCCTATAGGAGCGTTCTGTTTTACTTTCACCTTGCTTTCAGCAGCCACCTGCCCTAATATACCAACTAATTAACACAATTTAGTGGCCGTTATAGAGAGTTTTTACTGTATTTATAGGCAATTTGAGCTATACAATTTCAGTTTAGCAGGATTTATTCAAGCTGCTAATCATACCTGTGTAATATATAGCACACAACTATATTCTGGTATAGTCTGATTTTTAGCTGGGGGTGGTAGTTCTACTGACTTCTGAGAAGTTCCCATCTCTGGACACTTCATCTTAGGCCGGTCTGTTTATAATTCACCAATCCCTAAAAAAAATCAAATTGAACCCACCTTCGGTCATCTCAGTACTTTGGTTACTTCTAGTTTCCCTGTTCACTATGGTGTTGTACTTAACCCTTTACTCCATGAATATTTATGTGAAAAATAATCAAATTGAACCCACCTTCAGTCATCTCAGTAC
Source organism: Azorinus chamasolen (assembly GCA_963576725.1). Classification (NCBI taxonomy): domain Eukaryota; kingdom Metazoa; phylum Mollusca; class Bivalvia; order Cardiida; family Solecurtidae; genus Azorinus; species Azorinus chamasolen. Next base: position 43,622,116 of record OY755248.1, read on the forward strand.
TTTGATTACTTCTTAAGTTTTCCTGTTCACGATGGTGTTGTACTTAACCCTTTACTCAATGAATATTTATGTGAAAAAAATCAAATTGAATCCACCTTCAGTCATCTCAGTACAGTAAAACCTCTCTATAATGACCACTAAATTACATCAAGTTTTTTGTGTTAAAGGCAGGTGGAGTGCTTAAAGCAAAGTGAAATTAAAACAGAATGCTCCTATAGGCTTTAAGCAACCACCTGCCCAAAATATCAATTAATTAACACAATTTAGTGGTCGTTATAGAGAGGTTTTACTGTATATGATTACTGCTAGTTTCCCTGTTCACTATGGTGTTGTACTTTAATAACCCTTTACTCCATGTGAGAGTATCAATCAGATTATTTATTACAATAATTGCACATAGATACAACATTTATTGGCTTTAGAAGAAACTGTTGCATCATATCATTATCATTTCATAAGGAAACAGAGCAGACCCTGATCAGACGGCTTCTACAGGAGCCATCTGATCTGGGTCAACTCTATTTGCAAAGGTGTAGAAAGAGATTTTGAGATTTATAATTCTCTAGTATTTTTATGCTTGGCAAATATCAGCCAAAAAAATTGTCCTCTCTTTCAATTTATAAAATTTCTCTAGTTCAGAATAACATTATAAACATTTGACTATTATTCATAAAGTCATTATTTCTTACATGAATATTCATCAGGTAAAAGATTCTAGCATTTTCACATGGCATTGTGATATTTTCTCTTACCCTACTATTTTAAAGAAAAAATGTCTGCTCAAATTTGGATCTGGTGCAAATTTTGACTTCCAGTTCAAACAAGCTGTTGAAATTGTTGACCAAGTGTCAAATAGCTTGGATCCTGATGGATCCAAACTGTTTGCAAATATGATTCAGGTTGTGGTATGCATAGTAAGTGTTAATCTGTTTGCAAATTTGAGTCATGTTGTGAATATCGGAATAAGGAGGTTTTAGCATAAGACAAATATAATAAATATAATTTGTTCAAATTGGGATTGTGTAATTAAAATTCACTGTACAGTATCAGGATTGTAGAACAATATGTACTACCAAGGATCCTGTTTATGCATTGAATACAGTGAAACCTCTCTATAACGACCACTAAATTATATCAAATATTTTGTGTTAAAGGCAGGTGGCTGCTTAAAGCAATGTGAAAGTAAAACAGAACGCTCCTATAGGAGCGTTCTATTTTACTTTCACCTTGCTTTAAGCAACCACCTGCCCTAAATACCACCTAATTAACACAATTTAGTGGTTGTTATATAGAGGGTTTACTGTAATTAATTGGACTACAGTAACTACCCTAATTACATGGTAAATTCAGACAAACAGTCATATAGAGCACACCCAGATCCTGTAGAAGCCATTTGATCTGGGTATCTGTACTATTTGCCCTGTTTGTCTATTCATAGACTTTAGGTAATTAGGCTAGTTACTGTATTTACTTGGTCTACAATATTTGCTACTTTGTCATGGTCTACAATATTTGCTACTTTGTCAGTCTAATTTATTTGATAAAAATAGCGCTAAATATTCTCGCACCAGGTCTCCCCTTTGCATTGGGTTTGTAAAGCTGAATGATTCAAATTGGCATAATTTTGATAACTATAAACTAGACTGACATAGTAGCAAATTGTGTAGACCCAGATCAAATGGCTCACTCAGGGATCAGTTGATCTGAATCTGCTCTATTTGCATAAGTCTGTCTGTTTGTATACTTATGCTAATTAAGGTATGTTCTGCCAAGGATCCTGTCTAGCTAGGCATTGGATAATATTTGCTGGACTGAAATAAACTTGTATCAGGTGCAGCCACTGTTTAAATTTACCTTGTAATTGCAGTTTTACCTCTTGGTTTAATTGCTCCATACCATTGATTCTAAAATTTTGCAAAGAGTGTAGATCTACCTATACCAGCCTGTCATCTGATCAGACTCAACACACTGTTGGATTAGCTAAATAAAATATTGTAGATGCTGATGACTGTGTTTGAGTTTTATACTTACAGTGAACATTTTGCTCGAGTCTGGGTTCATCCTCAAGCATAGGTACAGCCGGGGTCCAAGGTTATAAAACTTCTGAATCTGAGTCTGAGATCATTCTCAAGTATCTGATTGGTCAGATGCTTGAGAATGATCTCAGACTCAAGCAAAAAATAGTTTTATAACCTCGGGGCCAGATGCTTGGGAATAAACCAAGACTTAGACTCAAGAGTTATATAAACAAGTCTCAGTCACAAAGAGACATTCTTTATTCTCAGACACAAAGTGACATTCTTTAGTCTCAGACACAAAGTGACATGCTTTATTCTCAGACACAAAGAGACATTCTTTATTCTCAGACACAAAGTGACATTCTTTATTCTCAGACACAAAGTGACATTCTTTAGTCTCAGACACAAAGTGACATTCTTTATTCTCAGACACAAAGAGACATTCTTTATTCTCAGACACAAAGAGACATTCTTTAGTCTCATACACAAAAGGACATTATTTTAGTCTCAGACACAAAGGGACATTTTTTAGTCTCGCACAAAGGGAAGTTCTTAAATCTCAGACACAAACTAGTCTCACACACAAAGGGACATTCTTTAGTCTCAGACACAAAGGGAAGTTCTAAGACTCAGACACAAACAGATGTTCTTTAGTCTCAGACACAAAGGGAAATTCTTTAGTCTCAGACACAACGGGAAATTCTTTAGTCTCAGACACAAAATGGTTGTTCTTTAGTCTCAGACACATAGGGAACATTCTTTAGTCTCAGACAAAAATGGATGTTCTTAAGTCTCAGACACAAAGGGACATTCTTTCAGTCTCAGACACAAAAGGGCATTCTTTCAGTCTCAGACAAAGGGACACTCTTTAGGTCTCAGACACAAAGGGACATTCTTTCAGTCTCAGACACAAATAGACAATATTTCAGTCTCAAACACAAAGGGACATTCTTTCAGTCTCAGACACAGGAGGACATTCTATGTAGAATTCAGTACTTAGATTAACACTTCTCATGCTGATACAAATCAAGTCTGCTAAAACCCAAATCTGCTGCAATTTTAAGTGATTCATTTTTACAGAAACTTATTCACTGAGTGTCAAACAGCTTTGATCCTGATGAGATACTTTGCATCTCATCTAGAGATCCAGTCTGTAAGCAAATGCCAGTCAGGTCGCCTTTAGCATGAATAGGCTGTAACAAAATTCCATGTTTCCTTATTCACATAAATTGTTAGTATAATTAACCTTTCTTATGTTGAAAAACATAATGTCTACAAAATCTCTGATTTGCTGATATTTTCACTGACATCCAATTTTTGTTCAATCCTTCGGGAAACTACTGACTGAGTGTCGAACAGCTTGGATCTTGATGAGATGCCAAGTTACTTGGCATCTCATCAGGATCCAAACTGTTTGCACATGCTTGTCAAGATGAGCATGAGAAGGGTTGAGTGCGAGCACATTTGGCACCTGAGCAAGTTCCATGATTATATCATATGTTTATGTAATACTCTTGACGAATGATTTACTGCACAAAACATAATTATAGACATTACATTACCTTTATGCACAAGAGCAGTGCATTTGTGATTACCTGTGAAAACAGTTTGGTTCCAGATGAGGTGCCAAGAAACTCAGTTTTTCATCCTGAATCAAAACTGTTTGTCACTCTGATTATTTTTTGGAAGAGAAAAAGAAGAAAAAAGAACTGATTTGTAGCAGACGACAATATTTTGCAGACAACGATAACGCAGTGTGCAAGGAGATATTAACTTGCATTTTATTTGGCACAAGAAGTCAAATGCTGATGTATTTCACGAAATTTTAATAGCAATCGTGAACTTAATTCTGCCAATAATTCCGACTTCAACCCTTTACATCACAGAAATGCCTCTTCTTGGTACTTTTTCAAACAGTAGACCCAGATCAGACAGTACCTGTAGGAGCCGTTTGATCAGGGTGTGCTCTGTTTGCTTATGAAATAACAGATATATTTCTACAGTTGTGCCAGGGTAAAAAAAAACTTGTCCATGGTGCTATTATAAAATTTCAGCCAATTAATATTCAGTCATTATTTCTGATATGAATATACATCAAGTACAAGGTTAATCCTCTCCCTGTTCAATATTTATGTAAGAAATAATGACATCATGAATATTTATAAGCTGAAGTTTTAGAATTTAAATTCTCTATGCCATAAGCAAACAGAGGAGACCCTGATCAGACGGCTCCTACAGGAGTCATCTGATCTGGACCTTCACTGTTTGCAAATGCATGAAAAGGCATTTATATGCAGAAAGGGGCTTATTCAGGGCTCCAACGGTAAGCTTAACATTTCACGACAATATTTTCTTTTGTGACTACTCATTAGAATTTCGCCCAAAAGAAGTCCCTTTGAGGCAGTCATCAGTGAGTCACTATAATGGATTTGATGGAGAAATCGGGATATTTATCAGGAGCTTCAGTGTTTACAATACAGGGTGTCCCAAAAAAAACCGGAACCCTGGATCAAATGTGTATTTTAACCGATGTAACCGGACACTTTAAAATATAAATATGTACTATTGTAGTTAAGTCATTTGTGCATATGTCTGCCAAAGTTCTCATAAAAATATGCATTGGTTTTAAAAATATGAGTTTTTTTAATGAATGCACCTAAAATCTGCTTTAACATGATATTCGTACAATGCATAGTCCATGCCTTTTAATGTTTAAAACGGAGTTTTGGATGCTTTCATTTAAATGCTGATATCTTAAAAACCAATTAATATGTTTAGACAAAATTTAGACAACATATGGCAAAATGTCTCTACTAAGCTATATGTGTATACTTTTAATTTAAGTCAGCAATGTTGATATATATATGGGATAACTTGCAGGTCTTAATCCAGGGTTCTGGTTTTTTTGGGACACGCAGTATTTAGACAGCAAGTCTCCCCTGTCCCCTGAGTTTGTAAACCTAAATAAATAAATTATGTATCATTTTAATAACTTTAAATTATGATGAGAGTAGCAGATAGTGTACTCTTATCTTGGTTTTTGCTGTTGCCTAAATTTGCCTGTCATAACCCATTGCCTCATAGGCTATTTCTTTAAATAAATCTACCGAAAAGGGGCATTTACTGGAGAAAAGGAAAAGAATAGAATTGTGTAGTATTGAAACGTTATGATAAATAGAGCATTTGATCCAATGGAGCAAATACTCTATTTATCACAGTGGTTTAAAAAAGTAATTTTTACATAGGCATCAGAATGCGTCAACATGAGGGAATGGGTTAATGCTAGTAGAGCAATTAAGTATAATATTATAGCAACAAGGATGTTGTTTTTTTTACTTTTTTTGGTTTTCAAATTCCAAATTATCCATCATTAGGACCTCCCAAGAGATTCAATTAAATGGAAAATAATTCAGATCCAACTTGATATATTAATTCTTTCGCTGCCAATGTTGCATCTGTGATTACCTATGCAAACTGTGAGTTTGGAGCCAGATAAGATGCCGAGTAACACAGCTTCTCGTCAGTGTCCAAACTATTTGTTACTGTGGTAAATGTTTGAAAGAAAAGAGCAGAAAATTAAGTGAAAAATTGTAGCAGACGACAAAGTTTGCAGATGAAATATTTGGCAGCAGAAAAGTTAAGTGACAAAAAACACAAATGAAGATAGATATTAGATTTTAAAACTGACGCAAAATATGCACTACTAGTATATAGTGCCAATATTATCCAGCATCACAAATTTAACAGAATTTAATTTTGTCTGCGAAAATTATTGGTGTCTGCTACTATTGTAAAAGTCTCAGTATAAAATACCCTTATTCTGAAGCTGGTTTGTTTAGCATGCTGAGTTAGTTTTAATCTGCAGAAAATATCTTTGAACCTTTTGAATGTTGGAAAAGAGCTCACACACATTTTTTGTACACAGTGTACACCCAATATCTGAGTGCCATGTCTGATCAGGGTGTGCCCTGATTGACTCCTCAAAGAGGTGTAAGCATTTCCTAATGAATGGACTCTAGCATTAATCCATCACCTTATGAGCTATTTTTAGAACCAACAATCTACTGAAAAGGAGCATAAAATTAAAGTAGAAAAAAGGGAAATTTTGAAATTGTGTAGTTTTGAAACCATTATGATAAGTAGAGCATTAATTTTGTTCCATATAGAGCAAATGCTCTGTTTATCACAATGGTTTCAAAAAGTAACTTTTACATTGGAATCAAAAGGCATCAATATGAGGGAATGGGTTAAACACTGATGAGCCATTCCTCTTAGAACATTCTAAATCATATTTTTTCCCATTTTTTTTTTTAAAAAAGCAGAATATTTCTTTTTTAAAAAAAACCCAAAAACAGTCAGAATATCAAGATCCAAACTGATTGTATTTGACATCACCAAACACATCCACAGCAGGGTGCCAGTTAACTAATTTTATTAAGCTTCCTTTTCTTTCTAAAATGTTATCATTAACTCCCAGTAGGTCTTATTAACCCTTTTGTTGTCAAGTATTGTACTACGCAAATTTTCTTTTCTGCTCTTATATTCATTTTTTAATTTTCTTCCGTTTTCTTTAAAAAAAAAAAATAGTGAGAATAAGCAAACAGTTTTGACTCTGATGGGACGCAAAGTCACTCGCCGTCTTATCTGGATCCAAACTGTTTGTACCATTTATCACTGATTCACCATTGGCAGTGAGAGAGTTAAACCTAATGGGGTCATTTCACCGAGTACGATCTGGAAAAGTCGCACGCGACCACGCGCGACCTTAATCGCAGCTCAGTTTTCCCATGGTCGCGGGCAAAAACCGTGCGACCTACCCCATTATTTTCTGTACACGCTCTATGTTCGATGTTAGCTCGTTTGACCTTCGATGTGTACGCTCTATATACGTCCTATACGCTCTACACACGCTCTGTATACGCTCTACCTACGTCTATTCACTCGATCTGAAGCGATCTTGACACAACCAAGGTTCGTTCTGTTCGACTAATCTGCGACATTGCCTCGATCTCTCGGCGATCTATCTTCGCAAGCGCGCGACCTCGGCCGACCAAGACTCGTTCCCGACCGATCTAGCTACGTACCAGTTGCAATGTACCCTCGATCAATACGATTTAGATGCGATCTCGAACGTTCTAGTCTCGCTAAGACGACAAATTCTCGATCTTTTCTCGACAGAGTCTCGCCCGAGCTACGCGCACATTGGTTTTGGTTGCACGGATTTGCGCGCGACCCACTGCGATCGTTATACAATACCCGGCGATCGTTGGCCGACAATCAGTTTTTGACCAGTCTCCGAAGGGATAACATGGACCCAATCGCTCTGCATCATGCTAGTGTACATTTGTACATGTATTACATGTACAGCACCATGCCCTGAAATTGCAGCAAGACTCCCTGGTTATGCTAACCATGCTGAAAAGGAGCCTCGTGAACACCAGAGTGAACATTATGGTCAGTACACCTCTCTCATAACAGAACTGAGGCTGGGAGATGAAGCTACCTACCGGACCTATCTCCGTATGCCCCGGAGATGTTTGACATACTTTTGGCCAGGGTGGGGTCTAGAATTGCAAAGATGGATACTAACTACAGAAGATCTATAGAACTGCAAGTTAAGCGAGGGTCGATCTTATTTGGTTGAAGCCTAAGCGCACAGAGGTCGCCAATGGAAATAATATGGAACGTACGGGTCTAGGGAAGGTCTGGGACAGGTCTCGCGGAGCGAGGCTTAATCGCAAAAGAGCGAAGATAGATCGCACGGATCGAGCGGGGATCAAGCAGGGGTCGAGCAGCACGACCATTCGCGCGACCAATTCTCGCTCGAGAAGACTGAGCCTAGCTCATCCCCGCTCTATTTTCGATCGTCCCACGACCAATGCGTTCTTTCCTCGATCTTGCTCGCTCTTTCGACGCTCTCCGTGCGACTTTTAGGTCGAGGCTCGGTTTTTTGACATGTCAAAAAACCGAGCTACGATCTGTTTTTCCGGGAGACCAATCCCCGACCATGTGCGACCACGGGAGACCAAGGCACGACCAACCCTCGGTCACCTGTCGACTACGTGCGACCTGCGGCGATCAAGCCACGCTCTGAAATCGCAGCTCAGTCTTCCGGGAAAATTTCTCGGTGAAATGACCCCTTTACAACGCTGAATTTTCTAATAGACTATTCCTAAGTTGAAACCGGTCGAGCTTATGGTAAATATTTAGGGATTTTTCTAAAGAAAAGTGTAATATGACAAACAGTGCAGACCCTGATGAGAGGGCTCCTCTAGGAGCCCTCTCATCTGGGTCTACACTGTTTGCATAGGACATGAGTGACTTGTGTCCCGCATTGTAAGGGTTAAGCAGTTGTATGATAATTCAATAATGTTGAGATATTAAGACTAATGCAGAATACTAAACTTAGTTTTCTTATTTTAAGTCGTTTGGGAAATGAAATGAAATTACAATACATTGTAATGTGTGAACATATAATCTTCACACTTTCTATCATGCTTCAGAATGTTCCAAATATTATATAATGATGTTACATTACATAACACATTTAGTTTTGGTAAGCTGCTGCTTGTAAAATTTACATAACTGTTTACCTGAAATAATGCCAAGTTTGCTAAAATCAGATGGCTCCTGTATGAGCCATCAGGGTCCATGCTTATAAAACTTTTTAGTTGAGTCTGAGTTTGTTCCCAAGTTTTTGATTGGTCAGATTTGAGCCAAAGGCTCAAATCTGACCAATCAAAAGCTTGAGAACAAACTCAGACTCTGAACTGATCATGGTCTGCTCTGTTTGCTCATGGACTAGTAAATATGAATTAGATGCATTTCTATATATAGCCATGACAGTATGCATCTATATATAGCCATGACAGTAACTGTAGTATCAGAACTAAATTATATCATAAGCAGACAGAGCAGACCCCTATCAAACGAGCTGTCTGGTCTAGATCAGCTGTTTCCAAAGGCATTACAAGATGTGAAGTGTTATGGACATGTTTTGATTTGTCTTATCTAGTGTTCTTAGCAAACTTCAGAAATACAAAAGAAGTCGAAGCTTTCTCTCTTTAATATTCATGTAAGAAATGTTAATAATGACATCAAAAATATTTATTAGCTGAATTTGTATAATTGCATATAAAAAGTGAATATTTAACTGCAACAGGGGTTGTAGAATCAGATCTTTAATATTCTTTTAGCAAACAGGGCAGACCCTGGATCTGGTACAATTTTGACTAATTCATAATTATTCAGTCAAACATTTAAGACACTATTAACAGAGTGTCAGTCAGCTTGGACACTGATGAGACGCCTAGTTACTCAGTGTCTCATCTGGATACAAGCTGTTATGCTAGTCAGGTCAAGTCAGGTCATGGATAGTGAGTTTTACCCATTACCTCATAGGCTACTTTTAGATACAACCTTTTAGGATAAATCTACCAAAAATGAGCATTAACTAGAGGAAAGGATTTTATTTAGAATTTTGTAGTTTGAAACCATTGTGATAAATAGAGCATTTGCTCCTATAGGAGCAAATGCTCTATTTATCACAATGGTTTCACAAAGTGACTTTTACAAAAGGTGTCAATATGCGGGAATGGGTTGAGGGGTTAGTCATTTCCACAGATTATCTCAGACATTCTTTCACTTTTGAGTGGAGGTAAGAAGGTATAGCATAGATATTAAACAAACATGATAGAGGTATAATATAGACTTTTAAACAAACAAAGTTTATAAAGTCAAATGCAGATATTAACTAAACATACATGCTTAACCCTCAATATTTGGGAACCAAGTATGTAAGACATTTGAAAAACAGTGATGACACAGATTAAAGGAGCCCTAAGGGAGCTCTGAGTATGATCAGGGTCTGCACTGTTTGTGATAAAAAGCATTTTCTACAGCGATAAATTTTGATAGTCTTTTTTTAATTAATATTCAGAAAGGAGGGAGCCATTTTTAGTTATTCAACAGATTAAAGGTTACTGTATGACAGTAAGTCTAATGATCAGAGGTGATATTTATGTACATAAATTGTCCTGCCTTTACCTATAACCTTTTCATCACTAAAATACCCTAATTACCCAAAGTATTTGGAGAGGCAAATATAGGCAAATAGTGCAGACCCAGATCAAACAACTCCCGTAGAAGCCATTTATTCAGGGTCTACACTATTTACTACTATTTCAAAGTTATCAAAATGGTGTCAAATGAAATTATTCAGACTTATAATCAGGTGGAGAGAGGAGACAGGGTGTCCAAATACTTCAGGTAATTAGAATATCTTCCCTCTGTACAAATTGTCATCTACTTCAATTCTTAACCCCTTCCCTGTATTATGTTTATTTCAAACTTCAATACCTACTGAATATTCATGGACAAAATAGTTATAATGAAAAATGGAAGTCGGAACACTTTAGCTATTTTAGGAACTAAACAAACAGATCTGTTAAATTCCACTAGCAACCAGAGCTGGTCCTGATCAGACAGCTCCTCTAGGAGCAGTCATATCTGGTTTACCTTGTTTGCAGATGCATGAAAAGGCATCTATGTGAAGGAATGGGTTAAATGAGCTACTGTATTTCAAAGATTTACTTTCCAAAATGTCACCAGGATATCAAACAATTACTCAGCATTCTATCTAAATCTGGTTTTCACTCATTGAACCATTATACGTGTCTTTATATACAGAAAATAAACCCTAAACCAGAATTCTAGTACAGAAAAATTTAACTTTAGACAGGTGGCTGCTTAATGCAGCTTGAAAGTAATGCAGAAACCTCCTAAGGGAACTTTCTGCATGACTTGCTCACTACATTTAGCTGCCACCTGTCCCCAAGACCGATATTTATACTAAATTGAATGTCTGGTTTAGAGGTTTTCACTGTACCACTGTTTATGATACCCTATGCCAATAGTGTACATCTATATGAGACACTGGGTAAATGGGCATCTCATCAGGAGCCAAACAGTAGGACCCTCCTCCGACTTCATTTGGGGAAAAATAGAAAAGAATTGCAGCAAAAGACAATTTTTGCAGATGTCCATTAAATATATGTGGTTCTTACGTCATACATAGCCTGGTGTCGCTGGCAGAACAGTGTCTGCACTTTGGATGTTGATGTTCTTTAGCTTTTCAAAACTATATATATCATTTTTTGGCCTGTTAAAATTATTACAATTATTATCATCATCATCATCATCATCATTATTATTATTATAGTCATTATTATTAATAATATTATCTTTTATTTCTTTTCAAATATGGGCATCTCATCAGGAGACAAACAGTAGAACACTCTGATTTCATTTTGGGAAATATAGAAAAGAACTGCAGCAAAAGACAATTTTTGGAGATGACCATTAAATATTATAAATTATGTGGTTCTTACGTCATACATAGCCTGGTGTCACTGGCAGAACAGTGTCTGCACTTTGGATTTTGATGGTCTTTATCCTTTCAAATCTATATGCATGTACATCATTTTTTTGTCTGCTGAAATTGTAAATGATATACGATTCCTTCTGCAAACAAAATTTTACCCTTATTTGGACTCCCAATAGTTGTTCTTCATCACTTCATACAGTTTAACCCTTTCCCTGGTCTGTGTTTGTTTCATTTTTTCAATACCTACTGAATATTCATGGACCAAAAAAAGTTATGATGAAAAAGGTGGTACATTATAGCCATTTTAGAAAGAAAAGTAACAGATATTTAAAATTCCGCTAGCAAACAGATCAGACTTCATGCAATTTTGCACCATTTATGTATTATTTAAAGGTCAAAGTCCCGTGTTCCCGTAAGGACAGCGGCTTGTTTGAGTATCAAATCCAGCAAATTCGGACATGACTGTTACTTCAAATCATAAATCTAGATAAAAATTTCAGCATCTGATCAGGATATTAAATTTAATGAACTTAACCCATTTGTTCCAAGATCCCATATATGGGACGTAGGCAAACAGTGTAGACTCTGATCAGACGCCGCATAATGCGGTGTCTGATCAGAGTCTACACTGTTTGCTGATAGGAATTTCAATATAAAACAAAACGAAATTGAAAATTTAGGACTTATCCAATAATTATATAAACATGGAAGAATCCGCTGGGAGCAAATGGGTTAATATTCATACCATAAAATTCTTGCAATCCATTGTGTTTGAGACAGATGGGCATTGGCATTTGCATGCCATGCTCTTGTTAACCCTTTACTCGATAAATACATCTTTCTACACCTTTGCAAACAGGTAGACCCAGATGAGACAGCCCCTGTTTGTCTTTGTAAAAATTAATAAGAGCTTCAACATGAGAGCTTTACAAATAATGTAGACCCAGGCTTGCCACTATGTTGAAAATGAGTCGTCTGATAAGGGTCAGTATTATTTGAATTTTATTAGCATCTGCAATATTATAACATTCAATTTGACTAGCAGTGTAAACCCTGATAATATTCTGCAGCTTTAATGTTGTGATTATAATAGGTTGTCAGTGTCTGG